>JAXCLQ010029271.1:0-27224 GCA_035584115.1 Cedrela odorata
TTTCCATGTCTAATAATGCCTCTATCAAAATTTTACATCTAAAGACTTCCAATAACATGTTCTGTAAAATATTTTTCAGACAAATTTTTAGAATAATGTATGGTCACTGAATAGTATTGCCACTTTACAGGTTTTTGGAGCATCGCTCTGACTTTTTTGCAATTGGCCCACTCAATAATGTTTACCCTGTATTGGATCGGCTAAAAATCCAACTGCTTCTACTTGGACTTTAAGATTGCAAGGCAGAAAGGCAACATACCATCAGGGGGGCCCATTTTCTTAAGGTTTTCTTCTGCCAGACTGGCATCTGTTTGTACTTAATACTGGTCTCATGAATTATTGAACCAACCTAGATTGGGTTTTTCTACAAAATAAAACACTGATCTCAGAATGTGGCACCATTTTAGTGATAGATTAATGTTGTACAAGGATTCATTTGCTTTTTCTTTGCTCAAATTAATATTGAGCTGCATTACATTTTATGAATTATGAAATCTGTAGTCAATAGTAATCCTAACTAATGCTGTTGTATGAGAGACTATGGTGGTCTGTTGAAAACTGATTTTTATGTGCGGGTTTTTTTCTGTTTGAGGTTAGCATAAAAGGACTTTTTGTATGTGTTTCTGTCGCAGAAGATATAGCAAGTTGACCCTCTAGAATTTTTGTTTTAGTAAGTAAAGTTGGACTGAGGGAGATTTGATATTACAAGGATAGTTGAGAAAAATGCTTGTTCTTGGTGTATTTCAGTTACCTTTTCTAGGTATGTTTCAGTTTATGCTCTGTATTGTCAAGAAGTCTCCTGACTTGAAAGTTTTTATTTCCTTTATTATTTTATTTGTTTATTTTCTTTAGGTGCTGTATATTTTGATACTTCTTTCCTTGTAGTTGGATTTTACAGTTTATGGTTTAAATTTTGGGCATAAATCTTCCATAAAGTTGCTTATATCTGAATTTCAAATATGCAGGTTAATGATTTTAATGATCCTAACTTGGCACAAAGATTGTCAGACGTTAAATTATCTCTTCTGTGTATAGTAAAACCTCAAGTTGCATGTGGTGTGGCTGATGCTCACAGTATGGTATAAATTGAATCTTATTCTTGGTTTTTCTTTCTCTTGAAATACAGTTAGTATTATTTATGTGTATTACTGTGCAAGCATCATGGCACCTGAACATTGCTATCACTCGTGCATTCTTATAGCAATTGATAATTTGAATGCTTCTTCCTTTTTTTTTTTTTTTTTTTTTTTTTTTTTTCTGATTGATGTGCAGAAATTTTAAGGTTTTTTGTTTCGTATTGCCCATTCTTTTCACTTTTTCTTTTTCCTACTTTAAAAAAACTTAATCTTGGAACCACAGGCAATTGTCTTTGGAATCAAAGATTTTAAGAATTTGAGCGTTCCTCTTCCTGCTATTGTCCAGGTGAGCATGAAGTTTATGGCATTTTACATTTTTATATGTTACTTAATCTAGGCAACGTAATTGTTATTGTTGCTTGGGTGAGCTCACAATTGCTTTCACTGTGATGACTTCCTGTTAGATCTGTGTTTCTTAAATGGACAAAGCTTCATGAGCATGCTTGTCTACGGGTTCCTTTGTAACCTGTTTTAGTGTTCATTTATGGTTGATTGCATTATAGCTGCATGGAAAGGAACCTAATGGATTAAAAACTGGTATTGCAGGAATATGTAAACCATTCATCCACTCTCTTCAAGTTTTATGTCTTGGGCGTGAATGTTTTTCATGCAGTCAAAAAGTATACTCCAAATTCTATCATTTTGATGAAATCATATGAAAGAAATGGCTCAGACCTATAACCTTTGATAGGTAGTGTTGTGTTCTCTAAATTCCCATTTCCCCCTCTCGATGCTTGCTTTGTTGAAGTATGGTTAAGATCATTCGTTGAAACTAATAACGGGGTAACGTCTTTCCACAGCTTAAAGTCTCTACCCATCGACACTGAAAATCAGCATTCGGGAAGGGTTAATAATCTTGATCTTGGGCTCGTAAAAAATGCTGCAAAGTGGCTTGCAAAAACGCTTGATCTTACCATCTTTGGCTTTGACGTTGTCGTGAGTTGCCCTTACGTGCTTCCTTAACTTTCGAGAAATGATTTAAAATCTTTGTATGACGGTGCGAACGTTGTATGTTGACAATTTACAGATTCAAGAAGGTACCGGTGACCCCGTCATTGTAGATGTAAACTACCTTTCCATTATTTAAGGAAGTAGACAAAGAAGTTGCCATTCCCGCCTTCTGGGATGCCATTAAGATGAAGTTTGAATCGAAAAAGATGAACCGGGCAACTAGGACTCCCACCTCTTGAGTCTCATCCATAATTTTGTTGGTGAGTAAACAATTTGTTGTAAATTTTCTGACACCGATGAAGCTTTAAGTTTTACTTCAAGTTCTTGTTGTGTCAGTTGAGCCATGAATTTTATTTCAGTTGAGTATGTGTAAGTTTGTAATAATTCTATGTGATTTTAGTTATCAAGCAAGCTTATACAAAAAAAAAAAAAAAAATTTGCTAATAGAAGTCCAAAATATACCATTCAAAATTAGAAAACATAATCATAATCAATAATCATGGTTATAAATTGATAATCCACATTAACAATAATCAAATCGATATTAGAATAATAACATCTGGATCCCTAATTATTTATGTTCTCACAAATAAAGCCACTGTATTCTGTTTGTTTTGTAGGGATAAAATTATATCTTTATTTGTAAATATAAAAAACTTTAGGTATTTCAATGATATATTCCAATTATTAATCATGCACTCGAGGGCAGAGTAACACATTATAGTACTCTATAAATATGAATGAATCAACGACTTCTGAAATCGAGAAATCCTCTCCACTGTCTCCTCTCAAAAGCCCTCTCTTAAGGGCATCTCAGCACTCTGATCGTCCTCACTCCCTAAACCCTAACCCTGAAATTTAAAAATATCAAAAACTACTAATTAAATTTTGATAACATTTGCAAGAAATTAGAAATCGATTTTGTTCTAAAAAAAAAATGGAACATCAATCTCAAGTTGAAACCCTAGATTCATCATCATCGAATGATCAGTCTCAATCGTCGTCTTCGGATCCGTCACTGTCGAGAAATTCGTCGTTTAGTCGACTCAATGCGCAGGCTCCTGAGTTCGTACCAACTCGGAATTCATCGACTCAGTCAAAGCAGCAACAACCACAACCTCCTCCTCAGTTGCAAGTACAAGTACAGCAGCAGCAGCAGCCGCGAGTAGTTATACCGCCTCCGCCGGCGGCGGTTATGATTCATTCTCCTCATCATCATCCTCATGTTTATTCTCCTCATGGAACGGGGGCGTTTCATGTGGCGGTTCAGAATCATACGCTTCCGGTTCATCATCAGATTCATCAGTCGCAGCATCATATTCCGGTCCAAAATTATCATCATCATCAACAACGGAATCACAGTCATCATCGTCATCAAAATCATAATAATCATCACAACAGTAGTAACAATAATCCTCATTATTATGAAGATCAGCAAGAGATTGAGGTTCCAGTCAAGGATCAGAAGGAAAAGAAATCTGATGAATCTGCTCTGAAGATTTTGAATCAGGTTAGGTTTTTACTCTATGCTATTAAGTTTAGTCTTTTGTTTGGAATTTTCAGGTGTAATTTTTAATGTTTAGCTTGGCAATTATATGTACGTAAGCAGCAATTCTGGTAATTGTTAATTTGTGTTCAGCTCATATGTAGTCTTGTATTTGCATTTAAGTTTCCTAAATAAGAATTTATCATAGTCTAGGATAGTATTATTAGAGAGGGTGAAATCTACATGGCAGTAAACAGTGGTGGATGGCAGTCTCGTAAGGGTGCTTGAAGATGCATACTACAATGATGGGAAAGAAAAGAAGTGCGAATTCAAACATTTTTGAGGGGCAAAGTTGCGATTTAGCCAAACCTGTGTTAATGAAAAGTTATATTGTTAAATATCATTGAAAAGCCAAACTGACTGGTGCCAATATCCTCCGAGGATATTTTATTGCTTTATATCTCCTTAGCGAGTCTGACTACCCCTTAACATGGTCAATGCACTGGCCTAGGTTGCGACTTACGTATCAGCATCCTCTTAATTCTCTTGGTAATCACTTCACTTGGATTTTTGGGTATCTGCTCTTTGGGAACACAGTTACCTGGAACCGGGGTTGTATTGCTTCTCATTAGCACAGTACTTCGAGAATGGTACCAAATCACTGACATGACCATGCTTAATATGGTTCTGATATATTTTTATGTATATCCAAAATTCAAAGTAAATTATTAATTTTGCAGACATCCATATTTTTAGGTACTCTTATGTGTCACCCACATATTAAAGTATAGGTACTCACCACATGTATCATAACTTTCTGAGAGCTGTATCATTCTCTTAGTTTCACTTGATGTTAAAGTCGTTCTAGGTCTTTCATGTACATAAGTATATAAGGCCATTGGTATTAGTGATGAGGTGGAGATGCAGTAAAGACAAAGGCTTTTCTCCTGGGTTTATAGTAAGTCGTGGCCTAACATGGAAGGAAACTGATCATATGCAAATATGCCGAAGGAATTTAGTGTGATCTTTTAGTCTTTCTTTTTGCTTTTTCTCTTTGGTGGCACGTTGGCATATTAGTACTTGATAGGGTACAAAATTGCTTGTTGATTCTGCAAGTAGTGGTTTTGCTGTTATATTTCTTTCTCTCTTTTTTTCTTTTTCACGTGGTCACTTTCTATGGATAAAGTTTTCCTTACTGTTTTTCTACAACAAATCAACTTGTAGGTGGAATATTATTTCAGTGATTTAAACTTGGCCACAACCGATCATCTTATGAGGTTCATCCTCAAGGATCCTGAAGGATATGGTAATATTTCTGCTACTTTCATATGTTTTAAATTGTGGTCTGTAGAGTTGTTCAGTCTGTTTAAGCCCCAAAGTTATTGCGTTTCCCTTATAGCGTAAATATATATAAATAATTTGTTTCTCTCTTTTTCTCTTTTTCCCGCTCTCAAATTTATTTTTATTACTGATCACTTGATTCCATTCCGATGATTTTCCTAGAGAAGTTCTGGATGTTTTGGATGCTCTGCAGAAAGCATGTTAAGTAGTGGAAATAAAATTCTTTAAATTAGAAACCTATTTAAAAAGTCACTATGTAATGTAAAAGATGCCTTTAAAAAAAATATCAGTCTTACCAAGAGAAAGTGTCTATTATCAAATGTTATACGGATTTATAATTACATTTGAACTAAATTGCTTTTCTTTCTAGCACAGGTAGCCAAAAGTATAAACAGAATAATATGGATGGGTTATTGGGATGTTTATATTATGAGATTAAGATGGTTTTTGGCTTCCTATATGTCACGCCTCGAACTTAGGGTCCACCTGTGACAATCGCCACAGACCCATGGTACACTCTATACACTCAGAATGTATCAAGAGAGCTTATAAGGTTTTCCTGTCAATTACCAAAACCTGAAAACAATTCATAATTAGAAATTCTCATCCATGAAATCATTATCAAAGAATTGTTCTCCATGATCAATTCATTCACAATAACTATCAAATAATAAAAGAATATTATAGAAACCATTTTCCAGTTGGGTTGAAGAAAATAATAAATATTTAAATAACCATTTAAGTTACAAATCATTTTCAATTTCCAAATAAAATATATCCGAATAAATACATATGTTTAAGAAAATATATATATCCAGTGGACCTAAATTACATGTATGAGTCAAGAAAGAAAACCTACCCAGAGTGTCGTAGGCTTTTTACCGCTTTCACAAGCTCAGTGAGGACTAACGCGCCTAACCTGAAAGTTGTAATGGTGAGGACTGAGTATACGAATATACTCAGTGAGTAAATAAAGTACATATATATATATACATACATACGCACCCATTTTCAAATCATGATATTGGGACTTACATTACCATATTCTTAAAAATATATATACATTTCATTTAATCAAATAAATAGAAAACAATCCATTGATTTGCATACATTTGCAAATAACCAATCGAGTTGGTCATATTTTCTAGACTATTACTTTAGTCGAGGTAACGTCGAAATCCATTTGTGAACTTTTTATGCATAAAATCATATGCAATAAGTACTTATAAAACAAAAAATTGTTTACAATTCTTTATAAAATCAATCACTTCATGTACAAACATGCATATTTATAAAACAACGCTCTATATTACTAATGTTGGTCTCAAGTAGTCACTTGCTGACAAAGTGACTGTCTTCGCCATATTCGTTAAATCATTGAGATCCCTATCAAGTCGCCAAGGCTTTTCATAGGGTCTCTATAACAGTACATAAATGCATGGCACACAGTGGGCTTGCCATGACCTTTTACCCTTATACCAGTCCCACTGTGGCTCCACTTACTTATGCGGCATCTTATAAATCCGTTCATAGGCTACCTCTCTGCATATAAAGTCAATAAATAGGTTCACCAGCCATATACAAATATCCGGCCTTATCGGGCTCATCACCAAAATACACGCATAATTCAAATCAAATCATTTTCAACAATGATTATAAATCAGTTCAATAAATCAGGCTTCCCCAGCTATTATAGTATGTATATCAAATACATTTATCAACAGCTGACCAAATAAATCAATACATTCCAATGTCAATTTATAACACATGAAGCATAGTCATTTCAAATTTTCGTTTCAGTCATAAAATAGCTTGTTTAACACACAAGCATAAATATGTGTATCACACACATATATTTTCATATTTATATATGTATAAATTTATTCACTACAAGGGGAGGGTAACCATTCCCACTAAGGTTCCTCTCGTTCACTAAGTCTTTTTCATGGGTTAACGGAACCTAACACCACACATGCGTACAATAATGAATTTCACGATCCACATAATTATATTTAAATGTACTAAATACAATGTTCGTGAAAAACATGTTTAGAGTTCCTTAGTTGACACATGACACACTTGTCGAGACTCTTAACTAACTAGACTATTTATTCGATTTCCAACTATGAAATCCCATGGTCATAAATAATCCAAATTCGTATTTTCGTCTAAAACGAAATATGCACATTCTAAATATTATTCAACACATATATAATCATCATATACTTCCAATTAATCAAAATCTACATTTTTTACGCAAAATAAATATAATTTTTGAATGAACAGTAAACCCTAAGATTTTCAATTTGTATTAAATCTTAAAATCAAACATAAAATGGTTAATGGACCTACCTAGAATCTATAGAAGTCGTTAAAAGCCTTAAATGACCGTTTAAAAGAAAGATCCCCAATTTCTTCTCAAAACTCTAACTTTCTTTCGTGCTCTTTTTTGCCTTTTCTAGTCCAAATGTGGCACCAAATTGTAGAGGAGAAGGTGGGTAATCACATGAGAATTGAAATTGAAAGATAACTTAAAAGATTTGCAAGGAAATCAAAGAGAGAGAGAGGTACAGGTGTTTTAGAGAGAGAAAATAAGGAAAGAATGAAGATCGACGAAAATGAATCCCCCTCTTGGGTTTATATACATGTAGGCGAAAGGACTGAATCACCCTTAATAAATCTTGAAATTTTCAAAATTGCCCTTCGAAATTTGCCTTAATTTACGTTTTGTCGACTCAAAGTGTCGATATTTTTAGCTAAAGTGTCGATACTTTCATAGAAAGGTTGATACATTTGGAAACAGAGAGTTTAAAATTTTTTTTACGAACTTATTAGGTTGATACTTGAGGACAAGTGTCGACACTTTGTTTTGACAAGTGTCGATATTTTTGGGCAAAGTATCAATACTTTCTAAGGGGTTGATACTTGCACTTTGTAAGCTTCAAATTGATACTTTTGAAAATCGATACTTTTGAATAAAGTATCGACATATTCAGAGAAAGTGATGACATTTTCATTCAAAGTATCAATACTTTCGAGCAAAGTATTGATACTTCAGGCAAAAACAGGTCGATACTTTTGAAGTTAAGTATCAACACTTTCTTTGAAAGTGTTGACACTTCCAAGTAAAGTATCAATACTTTATGCAAAATATCGATAATTTTAAGCTGAAGTATCGATATTTCTTTTAAATTTTCAATTAACACCAATCATTCAATAGATTTTTACGGAGTCCCCAATCCCCTGCAAGGACGCTGCCCCTTGATCTCGCTTGCTAACCAGCTAGCGAGGTCGTTGAATGAGTTCGCGTAGGGCAATATTCTGAAATCTTACTTATGTTAAATTCCAAATCATAATATCAAATTCATTATATTCATATTATTAAATTTAATTTAAATTCACCCAAGTCTCGACAATGTGTCAACTAACCATTAATTATGCATGTGCAAACATGAATGTCATAAATTGATTATTTTATCCTTATGTTTGAAAAACTAGGTTTACATTATAGGTACTCCAAGTTAAGCTGCTTTTCATTTTGCATGTATAAGAGAGTATAAATTGTTCTTTCTTTTGTACTCTCTTGACTGATTGTTATGTTGAAAGGTTGTTATCTTAATTGTTGTTTTTTTTTCCTCTTAATTGATCCATATTTATTCTAATAAGTTATCTTCATTACTATTATAGTGCCAATATCTGTTGTGGCATCTTTTAAGAAGATTAAAGCTCTCATGGGTGGTAATTCCCAACTTGCCATTGTTCTGCAGAAATCGTCAAAGCTTGTGAGTTTTCCCCATATGCTCTTGGTTTAAGTTCTTTTGTTACCCTTAATGTTATCCTCTTGCGCTGTATCTGCGCCTAATCTTAATCACACCACTATTAACAGGTTGTTAGCGAAGATGGAAAGAAAATAAAACGTCTGAATCCCTTAACTGAGTCAGATTTGGAAGAGTTGCAAGTAGGTTCTGACTTTTCCTTTTTTGTCCCCCCATTATTTTGAATGATGCCATTCTACATTCTACTGTGTGAGTTCTGTCAGTGCCTTGTTTATCATATTTCTTCGCTTGTCCAAGCTGAGCGATCTTTCAGAATATGTGGAGAACTTGTATTTCATCTTTTACTATGTATATCTTTCCTTAAAGATTGTGAGGTGCATGTTAGATTTATTTAGAGTGAATAAAATTTCTGAAGTCTCCTAACTACGGATGTTATTTTTCTTCCTCTTTTCTATTATGATCTGAAGTGTCGCATTGTTGTTGCTGAAAATTTGCCTGAGGGTCATTGCCACCAAAACCTTATGAAGATTTTCTCTGCTGTTGGGAGGTAATGAGTTTGTTTGTATTCAAAAAGTCTGTTAGTGCTTATACTAGTTATATTGTAGCTGTCTATGTCCTATTTCTGGATGTTTGTTCCTGATGGTTCATTCTCTGCCAGCGTGAAGAATATTCGCACATGTTTGCCTCAAACTTCTGGCGGAGGAACTTCTTCAGCATCTAGATCAGCAAAAGCTGATGGCATGCTTTTCAGTAACAAGGTATACGACATTTACATACATATCCAGTCGCGTTAATTTTTTTTTAGTTGCATCAGTAGCATATTACATAGTTCATTTTCTGTATTTTATTGATGATTGGCAATAAATTTGATATTCTCCCAGATCAGTATACTTAATGGGAAATTTAAGATGATATTGAAAGTGACTTACCAGATTGTCTACTTTGCGTATTTTCTGGTGTTGTATTTTGTATAAAGGCAAAAGGGCCTGATGCAAGACTGCATCAATCCATTGGATCAATGAGCTTTCAAGCGGCTTCTGTATACTCTCACCCATTTTTGTCCTAACGTCTTTAACTGGCCTTTATATGTTGATGATACTTGTGCTCTTTCCATTATTTTAAGGCTATGTTGAGTTCTACAAATTAAGTGTGAATAATTTTTGGACTTCAGATTATCTGATAAGCTTACTCGTGAATTTTCTTGACATATTTCCTTAGATAAACAGAAAATGTGTTGGTATTAGAAATGCAAATCTAATTGTTGAGAAATTTGTGTTTCATGTGTAGTCGCATGCATTTGTGGAATATGAATCTGTTGAGCTGGCTGAGAAAGCAGTAAGTTACTAGATTTCTTGATAAGACTGGTTTTCCTACTTTTTGTTTATTGTTTTTCTCACTCAGGCAAGTGAAGCATGCCTTTTTTTTTGTCTTTTACTTGGCAGATTGCAGAGCTAAACAATGAGGGGAATTGGAGGAGCGGCCTTAGGGTTCGTTTAATGCTTAGACGTGGGGTATGTACCAAAGGTTTTAACGTTTTCTTATTGATCTTCTCCCATTTTTAAATCTTAATGATAGTCAATACTGATAGATCGCTGAATTAAATCGATATTAATCCAATGTGATAATATTATAGATATAGTGGATGAATTATATGTATGTTACATATACTTGGATGATATAATTATCTTGCACTTAATGTGTAAGCTTGATTGATCATAAACTTTGGTAGGCTGGCTAGTTGACTGCTTCCAAGCTAAAAACAGTATTATTTCTTCATTTATCTCTTTTTACACTTAACACTCAGACGTCCAGACAATTTCTATTGACCATCTAGACAGTACTGATGCGGACATGAGTTTTGGATGCCTGTGATAGTCTCGATATGCAAGCAGGATACCACTTATTTTCTTAAAATAATTTATTTATCACAAGCAAGCTGAAGCTTGATGCATAGTCTTTATGGTTCTTAAACTTTTTAGGTGGGTTTGTGGGGCTAGAGCAGTCAATTTCTTTTTAACCAGTTGAATGATCTCTCTCTCTCTCTCTCTCTCTCTCTCTTTCTGTGTCCTTTTTTTTCCCAAAAAAAAAAAATTTGAATCTTGGAGCTAAATTGGTTGATTTATTTCTCTTTCTGCTTTTATTTCTTCCATATGTAGTCAAAAACTGCTCAAGCTAGAGATAAAAAGGGGCATGAGGGGGAGTGGCAGTATGAGGAAGAAGATACCTCCACATCTGAGCAGCATTCAAACGAGAAACAATTGGAAGATACTTCCCAACAACATGATGTCCATTCACATGAGCATGTGGTAAGTGCCATCATAGTTCTCATTGGAGTGAATATTTGATTACTTGAAAACTCTGTTTTCTTTGGGTGGAAAAATTGTTTGAAAGTAATATTTACCAAGGTCAGTGAACAATAATGACTTCTTTTTCAGTCTCCATTTGGTATTCTCTGCAAGATTAGCTTAAAACTATTACTAATGAATAAGTGATTGTGGTAATTGAGGAGTATGGGCTTTTTGTACCATTTTGTTGGGCTACTTTCTGTGAAATAAGCTGTGTTAGTCAGGTAATGTTCTTTCTGATAGTGCAATACTTGAGATTAATTCAGGACTGTGCAAATTATTGCAACCAAAGCATTATGCAACAACAATGCCAAGCTTGTAACTACACTTTTAGAGATTTTAAGTTGAAAGAGAAAAGAAAGTGTGATTGAGTTCGAGCTTCTATTTTGGCTTTTGTTTTTATGTGCGCGATTTCAAACTTCTGAAAAAAGAAAAGGTGTTTGTACATGCTTTATCATGATTTGCATTTATGTCAATGTGTCATATTGTTAAGTATCAGTTTATTACCTTGCTTTGGCAGGGAGATGAGCACCATAATGATAGAGAGGGTGGACAGAGAAAAGGGCGTAACAAGAACCGTGGCAAGGGACGTGGGCGGGATGACCGTGGTCAATACCATCACAATAGCCGTGGACATCATGTGGGTATGCCCCCATCAAATAATATGGTCAACAATGACCAGCCAACCATAGGCAAGCAACCTCCAGGGCCTCGAATGCCAGATGGAACGCGAGGATTTGCCATGGGTCGGGGGAAGCCAGTTGCTGTTAATACTGCGTGAATTTATTTGCTGGCACACAAGTGTGTTCAGGTTGGGGAACCATGTCTATTCGAAACGTGTTGGTGGCTGGGTTTTTTGTTTTTCCAATGGTCTTTCCGTCTGTTAAAGAGTTTTCCCCCTAGGGTTAATTTTAGTGGTATGGATTCAGTATTTTTCTCCATTTGTGTATTTTGGTATTTGGGTATGGACTATGCAAAGACCACTGTCACTTTTCTCCTTTTTGGTTAATTTTATATATATATATATATATATATTCCTGTTTTATTGATGTAGAAAACAAGAAACTGAAACCTTGGGGGAGTCGCATATACCTACAGATAAATGTAAACGATGACTTTAAATATATATACATTGCAAATGAAGTATTTGTTAGAACCATTACACTACTTGTGTGTGTGTCTTGTAGGGGAATTGTCACTTTGTCCAAAATTAATATTTATGCATTTGAAAATTCAGGAGGCAATTTCAATCTGTTTAAAAGAATATACAGTATTAGTGTTTTAATTTCAATATAAAATTAAAATATTTAATAAACTGAACTGACCTGACTTATTTAGCTACAGTAGGTTAAAGTGCATGGGGCGTGGGCCAAATTAATTTATTATTGACTTCTTCTTCTTCTTTTTTCAAATTTTCATCTTATTCTTTCACTTTTTTCATTGTTATTTGAACTTTTTAGTCCATTTGGATTTCAAAATTCAAACAAATCCTACTAAATAAATAGACCCCTTTTTTTATTTATAAAAATAAAATAAAATACCCTTTTGTCCAAAATTTGGTACCATTTATTTATTAAATAATAAATAAATAGAAACAACAAAAGCTGTGTCAGTCCCTATTCCCACCCGTCCCTTCTCTTCTTCTCTTCACAAAAATTTGCTCCTAAAATAATCTCCACCCGACAAAACCAATAAAACACCAACACAAAACCAAAAATAAAAAAAATAAAAAAAATGGCTGAACCAACTCCTCCACCACTACAACTCCAAATTCCTAACCACATGGTCCCACCGCCGTTAGATCCTCCGCCGTTACCTCCACTGCCACCTCAACCACAACCTTTTTCTCTCTTTTCATTTGCCAAAAGACCTTCACTTAGAGTCACTTCAGAGTTCGACAGTGACAGCTTCATTTTCTTGCACAAGATTTCTTGCAAGCTCTTTGACAATCTAGCAAAGCTTAAAGTTTCCTTCCAGAACAACAACAAAGGACAAATCTTTGAACCCCAGTTGGCCTTCACTTCTAAACATCTTTCTCTCCACTATGATCTTGAAGAACAGCATGCCTTTGTTAATTCTTCGTTTGATATTGGTCCTAAGTTGCATTTCAGAGCTGCCCATGATGTCAAGGTTTCTCCTTTCCCTCTCTTTCTCCATTGATTTTCATGTTCTTGAATTGTTTCTGGGGTCCTTGTTGTTTATAATCCAGTTTTAAGATATGGGGTTCTGCTTTTTTAATTCTTTTTCTGAATTTTGGTATCAATGCTCTGTTGAGAATTGGACTATTTCTGCAAGTGTGCGAGGTTTTAACATTTCAAGCCTGTTATTGAGAAATTTCTGCATGTTTATCTTGTGAAGAGATTGGGAGATGTTAAAGTCTTGCATTGCAAATGGTCCTGCAAATGTTCAGTTTGAGATATGTGGACATTGGTACAGAAATGAGACCCTTTTTGCATCTTCATTTTTGTGTTATTTTATTGCCATAGAAGTAATATAGTTTAAAGGAATGTGAACATAACCAGTGTTATATGTGCTTTTGCCGTGTGTCTAACATTTCATATACTTTTTAGGCACAACAAGGAGAGGTAGCAATGGTTGCAAACCTTGCTGATCCTGGTTATGCGCTGGAATTATCGTCTCCAGTTCCGTATGTTGGTTTTGTAAGTATTATAGCTTGGCATATTGTTTTTGAGCTTTCAGTTGTTTTCACATTCAATTAAAGTTGCTTTAAGAAGCCTCAGTCATATGGCAACTATATTTTATAAGTTTTCTAGCATCGTAACCAGTTCAAGTTTGAGATGGATATGGAGCCATAATGCGGCAGAACGCTGATAGCATCTCATTTTTGTTCTTCTACATTGATTTTTTCTGCCTAAAGTTCTCATACTGTTTCATCATTTCTGACTGCTGATTCATGATTATAGTTTCACAATGTTAATTCGATCGCTATATGCATTGCCACAATGTTAATTCATTCATTATATGCATTGCCATTTCAACAGATGTGACTGAACAAGTTAATCATCTCTTTTATGCCTTAGTTATCTTCCTGATGTTACAGCCCAAAGCAACTTTCAAATTCCCAATTGGCGAAGTTTCATTGGAGGAGAGAGAAGAGGAAGAAGTGAAGAGAACGCTGTCAGTAAGTGGAATTGCTAAAGGTCAGATTTTGAATGGGATCTGCACTGCTGAATACCAGGAGGAAGAATTGAAACTAACATACTGCTATAAGGTGGTATATTCTTACCGTATAACTTTTCCAAGGTTTATTTGCATGGTTGTTTATGTCAATTGCCATGTGTTATCCCTCGGCAACCCACCGCCTTCAAATCCTAATGTAAAATTTCTAAGGGTGGTGGATGAGAGAGACTTTTAGCCAGGGATTATTTCCCTGGAAAATTCTGAAATACTGGCATTCATAAATGCATAATTATCAATTTTAAGTTTCTTTCTTTGTTTTTTTTCAAGAAATGGTGTTAAAAGTTTTATTTATTAATTTCAGGATGATGGAATGTCATTTATACCCACCATTTCACTTCCTTCAAATGCCATATCATTTGCATTCAAGCGTCAGTTTAGTCCCTCTGATAAGTTGAGGTTAGTTTTCTCTTTTTTTTTCTCCCTTTCTCTCTTCCCATCTGAATTGAAATCTCTCTTTTTGTGATTCGTGGTTCACTAGCTATATCATGATTATTGCTCATAGAAATGGAGATAGAAAATATTAGCTTTGATACAGATATACAGTAATTGAGTTATGAGTTTTGTTGGGCTAGAATATGAATATGTTCACTGAGAATCTCAACAATAAAGCATCCAAGAAATTAATTATTGTAAGATGTACCTACATATCTTTTTTTTTGCTGTTTTCTGCAGTTTTGGTTGGACATGCGATTGTATCTAACAATGGAATTATCGAAGATATCACTAGAGAATTGCCACTAGCCTGGAGCTCTTGTAGAAATTACAGCCATTGTCTAGTCTGTATCTAACAGACTAGATAATGGCTGTATCTATCATTACAGTCTAAACCTAGCTATTTAACAATTGCCATGATGAGAGATCTCGATGCTTAGGATTCTAGAGACGCTAAATAAGTATGACTGCCTAGTCAACACTAGGCTGATATGTATGCTTATCTGTACATGTTGAGACTTGAGATTTCTCCAACTGGAACTTTAGGGTAGGAGTAAACTATTGTGATTTTTCATGTAATTGTCCCTAGTAATAATTTGGATTTTTCTGGGTCTGCTTAGGATTCAAGCTCTTGACACCTGCTTCAACTTTCATACATTATTCAATAACTCATGTTCGACAATAATACAAATGTCTTGTTGTAGTTCAATACATGTAAAGAATTTTATAAATGGAGAAACATAAAAGAGTTTTCTATCCAGCCCCTCATTTCCATGTTGAATTTCTAGCTTGCTTTACCATTTTAAGATGTACAGATATATGAATTAAGAAAGACGTTCCTCATGTCTGCTTGCATAGATGTTCACTTATGTGGATGATATTATAAGATGTAGATGGAGAGTGGATGTGAGTTGTGAAGTCATTATTGATAATCCTGTCTAATATGTTCATGTTTTGGTCCGAAAGTTACTTTCAAAATGCAAAAATATTACCTTTTTTTATTATGGTTGTGCACTGAAAGTTGATCCTCAGTTTCGATATGCATAGACATATCTATGAAGGCATCAAAGATTTCTGATCTCATTGTAAATTGTTATTTTTCATTTCCTTAAAACTTTTGAACATAATCATGAATTTCAAGTTTGGTTCTATACTCACAATGTAATTATTGTTTATCTTAACTTTTGTAATGCAGCTACTGGTACAATTTTAATTCAAACTACTGGAGCACGGTATACAAGCACACATATGGCAAAGACTTCAAGTTCAAAGCTGGTTATGATTCAGAGGTCCGACTAGGCTGGGCATCTCTCTGGGTAAGTGCTTATAATCGGCAAACTTGCTGCTCATCATTATCATTGCTCTCCATCTCTTAAAGAATTTATGTAAAAATGTGCTACTATACCTCAATCACTGCATGTACTCATAAATGTCCAACTTTCAGGTTGGAGAAGAAGGTGGAAAATCAAAGACAGCCCCGATGAAGATGAAACTCCAATTTATGCTCCAAGTGCCGCAAGATGACATCAAATCCTCGGCCTTAATGTTCCGTGTTAAAAAGAGGTTAGATATATAGAGTTGATCTGGTTTAGCTTGGAAAACTCCTATACATACGTCAAATGTAGGTTCTATATAGTGACATCAAATTATAATGTGATGCTTATGGCTACAAAATGACATCAAATTGGTATTTTCTTTGCAATAATTTCTTTCTTCCAGTAGAATTCGGGTGATTCTCATCTGGGTATGTTGAATGAATCGGAAAGATATACATAACACTGTCCCAATCTTTCAGCTGCCCTCTTTTTTTTTTTTTTTTCTTTAAAAAAAAAAGAAAAAGAATTGTTAGAGCCACGTCCCACGTGAAATTCATTGCCCCCTAAATGTCAGCTTCAGTTGGATCAAGAGTCAAGACCAACTGTCCGATGACCTAAAACCTCAAAACAAAAATTTTAAATTGGATAACATCTGAATTTATTAACGTAGTCATTGTCTTTATTCATAATAAAAAAGAAAAATAAGTTTATTCATGTTTCTGTTGTATTTGCATTTAAAAATTAAAAAGTGAGTTCAACATGGTTCAATAATTGTCATGTGACTAGCTGAGATGTAATTATAAGAGAGTTGAGGACTGTGATTGATATTTGGCACTACCATATAATATAAAGTAAACAAAAGAAGAGCTATGCCATATTAATCTGAGTTGATGGTGGCGGATTAACCTTTAACGCTTCGCCCACTACATCGAGTAAACTCGGTTACTTGATTGAATGAGGTATATTGTGGAGTAACAGTAACAGTAATGCAATGCAATACATAAGGAAAACTTCTTAGAACCTGGAACATATTTGTTAAAAAATTGTAACGCAAAGAGGGGTTTGTAAACCACTCCTTTCTTTAATGATGATCATCACTTTGTTAAAAAAAAAATGTCAATGTTTGATATTTAATGAATATTATAAAAACAACTAAATTAAACTCTTTTTTAATTTATTTTAAGAGAGCGAAGTTGGGATCTTAAACCACTTATTTAATTTTAGAAAAAAATTTATTGGTTAATTGAGATAGAATATTATTTTTATTCTTCTTTGAACCATAATTAATATTCTTCAATAAGCATGCAAGGTAAGTACAATATTTCATTTTCTAGAGATAAAAAAAGCTAAAGCTATGCTCAAAAGTCCCTTTTGTTAGAGCACTTGACTAAATTGATATTTTGTTTGGTGCTTTAATTAAATAAAAGCCCCCAATGTTGTCCTTGGTTATTTTGGGTTGAGACTACATACACCAATCAAAATAATGCAATGCTTTTTAAGTACAATAAATACATAGGTAGTTTAACAAGTCCACTCTCGTCTTTAAACATGGTTTTGAGACTCAAAACAGATCATCCATAATCCAATACAACCACTTTCTTACATCAATCCAACCCACTTTCTTTTGCCATTTAATATTTAGTCCCCAAATGACAGTTTAAGAGTTGGCACCAAAATCCTCACAAAAAAATCTGTGCGTTATGCGAACTGTGTTGCTTTCCAACGCTGTCCTCTTTTCAGTTCCCAATCTTCTGCCTTTCACAATCAGTTTAGTTCGGACCAGAAGCTCCGGGATTCGTGGGACCAAACCGAAGATGGAAAAGAACAGAAATGACAAGGAAAAATGTCATAAAATCACACCCTGGCGTGAATAAAATGCAGCAAGTTTTGCTTAGCGACACTTCTGGTAAACACCCATCTTCATTTCATCATTAAGTTTGAAAATTGTCTTCTTTATGATGGTTTTTGTTGCAGAAGATGAATCGGTATGTGGGTTTGATATATATATATATATATATATATATATAGTTTCTGAGTTGTGTTAATGGAAAGATTGCATTTTTGATTGAGCTATAGTTGAGTTAATGGGAAAAGATTAAATTTCAATGGGCAGGTTGATTCTTTTTCTTAAATTTTTTCAGCCTTGCTTAATGGATAGTTTTGATTGACATACCATGCAGGAATTTTTTATTTTGGTTTTTAGTTCCGCCAGATGCTTCTGATTTCCACTGCTTATTTCAGAAATGTGTAGTGGTTTTGGATGTGACAATTTAATTCATGCAATCTTAATGTAACTGCTTGATACCTGGCATTGATAATTTAACTTGTAAGCCTCAATCAGGTGTGCTGAAAAATTTGGTATATAATTCTGGGACTTGTAGCTTTACTCAGATGAAATACATACAGAAAATTTTTATCATCTGATGCAATAGCCTTCTAAACCTTAGGCTGCATCATCTATTTTTTCACATGTTACTATCTTTTTAAGCTGTTTGTTAGCTTCTTGGTGTTGCTTTTTTGGCCAACAACAGACTAGTCAAATGTGGCAGAGTTATGACGTTGTAGCAATGGCAAGTCCTGATCGGTATGTTCTGGGATTGGAGATATCTGACGTTGCTATTCAGAAGGCAAAAGAGGTAAGAACAGTTGGCAGGTCCATTCAATTATGACGAGGTTCAGTATTTGTTATATATAGAGGTAATGTGGAAAAGTAAATTTCACCATTTGTTTTCGGTTTCCTTTGAACAAATATGCATATGACTTTGATAATAACAGTAGTTAAGTTTTTCTCTGCTGCAACAAGTTATATGTGGACTGCTTGGTTGGTATATATCACTAAACAAGTTCTGAATTGATTTGTATATTCCCCTGGTGTTAGAAAATGTTACACAGAAGTTGGGTGGCGCTTTAAATTCGATGACCAACTGATGTGTATCAATAAATTCTAGTATTTGATTACATTTAGCATATCCACTATGAAGTTGCTTTTAGTTTTATCACTGTCACCTGAACTGTGGTTCACTGTGGTAATCCTGGTTTGTTCCTGAAAATTTCACAATCTAATCTTCTGTCTAAATGTTAAGGCAGTTGTCTTCCTTGTTACCAAATGCTAAATACGTTACCTTCTTAAAGGCAGATTTCTTCACTTGGCGCCTAACAGAGTTGTTTGATCTCATTTTTGGTTATATGTAAGTTGGCATGATAATGGATTTGTTTCTTTCATCGGAATTGCGTATTGATGATCACTTACTTATTCTTATTGTAGATTCTTTTGTGCTATTGAACTGGATACGAGAGCAACATGGGCGCAGAAAATTAAAGATATCTTGAAACCAGATGGAGAGCTTATAACACTGATGTTTCCAGTAAGATCTTAGTATATTCATTCTTTTTCGGATTTACTTTCCTATTCTGTCTTTTGCGAGTGAATAATAATACCCTCACATGATATTTAAAGAATCTGAGTTTCATGATGTTTATTTCTAAATTATTTGGTACAAACGTAAATATTTATGTCTTCCGCCTAAGCTCTTTTGGTGGCAGATCAGTGATCACATCGGTGGACCCCCTTATAAAGTATCAGTATCTGAGTAAGTATATACCTTCAGTTTGTAATTGCCTATATTTTGTTGGAGTAATTTTAGAGTTAAATCTTCTATTTCTTTACTAATGAATGTTTTTGAGTTAAATCTTTTATTCCTGCACTAATGAATTTTATTTTGTTTTTTGGTGTACAAAGATATAAATCTGTCCGTATAAAAATTGATTTATCTTTCTTAAATCAAGTTTTTGGCAGTTACGAAGAGCTACTACATCCTGTGGGCTTTTGGGCAATGTCTATTGTGGATAATGAACTCGCTATGGACCTCGGAGGATAAGTGAGATAAGATTGTTCTTCTTGTTATTTTGGGCCTGTGATTTGAAGCTTGCAAAATGATGCATGCTGGCTGTTGCCGCAATGTCATAGGGGCCAATAACTCTTAAATAATATATGCATCCGTGTCTGCGTGGGTGGATGATATATTTGGGAATCAATGATTTGATATAAAAATTGTGTATATGGTATATGCATAGATTGTTGTGTTGTATTCACATTGTTCTTATGCAAAAATTCACTCTTAATCTATCCAAGCTCACATTAGTAGAAATCTGATTTCATTCTCCTATTTTCTTAAGACTATTACCAGTCTATGAATAGCAGACAAACTCGAGAAGCTATAGAGATTTCTTTTGTAAGAAAATGAACTAACTATAGGTTTAAATACCAGTTACCACCTTATTAAGTAAGATGAATTTTGTTACCCTGTAAAATATAATTTCTGAGGTGTTTCAAGGTCGAGAGTTAAATAAGAAACTGAGGGGTAACGTAAATGGTTATGGAGCTGCATGATAGAGAGATGGATACTTTGTGGCGGAGAGTTGTCATATTGAAGTTTGGCAAAGGTGGGGAGTACTGGTCTTCAGCCATTGTTAGAAAACCACTTATTGTAAATTTGTGGAAAGTGTTTTAAGAGTTGATAGACTATATTTACAAATCACGTATAAGAATTAAATGGCTATTGACAAGAGTGCAAATGTTCCAAGTAAATTATTTTACTTCTTTTAATTAAACTACATTTCCTTCACTGACTTCTGTTGTCTTTTAATTCAAAAACAAAAGAAAGGTTTATTAATGACATTGTTAATTCTCATTTCTTGAAGATCTCTAACAAAATATTATTCAACTTGTACAGGGAAGAGAGAAGCTTGGAAGGTGGAAGAGGTCAGTTAGCCAATCTTTGCTTTAAGAAATGTGTTAAAAGGGGGAAGGCTATGCTACAACCGATACAATGTTTTATTAAATATTTCATTGTATGTTTCAAGTTTTATATTATATTTTATTATTTTTATGTGTTTCATTTAAGAAATTTGAGAAATGTAATCGAAAAGTTAGAAATTGGAAGGAAAATATTTGAAAATTGTGTCGGACAATTAGTTGTACTTTTAACAGAAAGATCATGAATTCCTATTTAGTCTACATTGAAATGATGCTATATTTGTCAAATTATAAAAGAGTCCTACAGGGACCAGACTTTTACAAAAAGATCCTCTTAGGTCTAAAATGATAATTTTACTTAAAATTACAGTTTTTAAATATTAGTAATGTGACATTCATTAATTAAATGTTGGAATAATAATAATAATATAATAAATAATTTATTAGAGTTTATCATTCAATCTACGATCTCTACTCTAGCATAATGTTATTGCAACGTAATATAATACTCATTACTTAGTTATCTAACAATTTTATATTACAAAAAATGATTCGAATCATTTAAACAAATTATTTAACACATCGCAATTAATTTTAAACAAAATATATTAAATGATATTATAGATATAAAATAGATAAATAATATATATATATATATTTCAATCAAACTAATTCATTATCTTGTCATTACTCTAAATTATTTAAATTAATTTATGAATAAAGATATTAATTTAAAAAAATTTATTTAAAATAATAAAACAAATTTTGAGTAATTCATTTCATACAATCTAAAAGATAAAGAAGATTAGTGTGTTAATAATAACATTAAATACTATTTTTTTATTTTAAATTTTAACTATTAAATTGAACATATATAAATTAAAATTTTGTGTCAAAATAAGTAAAATAATTTGATTTAAAAGATCCCCATCTTTTTAAGTGAAATTAATTTATTTATTATGTAATAAAAAATTTGGGAAGGAACTATATAAAGGAAAAAAGTTAATCCTCATTGGTAAACACACAAATCTATAAGTCCTCATATGATATTAACCATACGTATCTGAAAATTGGAACGGCAGCTGAAATGACACCAAACTCCAGCTTGTAAACGTTCCTGCCCGTCAGCTCTGCCTTGTTTCCCGCTCTTCCATCACAATGTCCTCTCTTTTCCCTTCTCTCTCGCATATCTCTTTAGACCTTTTCTCTTCCCTTCTCTCTCCTCTTCATTGTCATATTTTCTTTTCTCTCTTTCAATCTTTTTCCCATGAAACCATCGTCTGAAAAGGACAAAAAACAACCATGGAAGACGAAGACAAAGAAGCATTGGAGGGACTAAGCTCTGTTCCGCCGCACCACAAGATTCATTCTTACAGCCAACAGTTGCGTGCTAATTCTGGGCAAAAACGCCACCTTCCGCTGCGGAAACGTAGCCTTGACGACATTCCGAAACCGACGACAACCGTCGTTGCTGACCATTTTTATGACTCGTCTGACGATGAATTTTTTGGGGGAGACACTGTTACAACTACCGCTGGCGGCTGCGTGAACGAAGAGTACGTCTGCCCGGATGGCTCTGCTGATGATCAAAACATGCAATGGCAGCCAATGTCGGAGTTCATCGGCAGCGGTGGGGGCAATGGGATTTTTAAGGTTCCGATGCGTGCGTCGGTTCATCCGGGACGGCCACCGTGTCTGGAGCTGAGACCACATCCGTTGAGGGAAACCCAAGTGGGAAAATTCTTGAGGAACATTGCATGTACAAATACGCAGCTGTGGGCTGGTCAGGAAAGCGGGGTTAGGTTTTGGAATTTCGATGATACTTATGAGCCTGGAATTGGGCTTAATGCTAGAGTTAGGAGAGGAGATGAAGATGCAGCGCCGTTTCATGAGTCTGTGAGTACATCTCCCACAATTTGCTTGATGGTTGATTGTGGAAATAGGTTGGTTTGGACTGGACATAAAGATGGGAAGATTAAGTCATGGAAAATGGATCAACCTTTGGATTATAATACTCCTTTCAAGGAAGGTTTATCTTGGCAGGCGCATCGTGGTCCAGTTCTTTCTATGATTTTCAGCTCTTATGGTTAGCTTTCTTTTCTTAATAATGTTTTTCTATATAGTTGATTATGGAACAACAAAAGTATAATTTGGTACAATTAAGATTTTGATGGTTGATTAGCAAGAGTGTGTGATCTGAGTAATTAACAATTAGATACAGTACTAGCGTATAGAAATTAAGTAGTGAATTAGTATTTTTATGCCTGATGAATTGCATCAGTATATAATAGTCATGGACAAGAGAACTCTCATTGATATGAATGTGTTTCTGTTGATTTCCATTTCATGCTGTGGAAATGTAGTGAATTATTAGAAAAATTGTGCTGTTAAAAGCTTAGGGAAATTATATGTGCCATTTGAGTATATTATTTTATAGTAGGAAATATACAATTAATGTTTAGTATAAAATCATTTCTGGTACATTTTGTTTCGGCAGTAACTTAAAGATTGCATGGGTTAGGTGTCTTCAAACGGTGGATACTTTGTAGTTGATTAGTAATTGAAATGTACGACTCTAAATTCTCAATATCAAGAGCACATTTGGAACCATTTACAGCCAGCATGATATTTTTTCAGCATTTACTGCTTGTGCTTAATCGACGGTGCCCTGTTATATGCCCCATTTTCAGAAGATTTTGAAAGAGTTTCCATGAAAACTTGGCTAAGAACTGATATGTCAATGGTTCTATCTTGTCATCTATGAACGTTCAAGCATATACTTATTAATTACTATGAGGCCTCTTTCTATTGTTGCCAATTAAACATAAATTTTCCAAAACATGTAACTCATCCAAAGATTTAGACAATGTGTTTTAACTTTTGAATTCATGGGGTTTGTGATCCAGGTGATCTCTGGTCAGGTGGAGAGAACGGTGTTATTAAGATTTGGCCATGGGAGTCCATTGAAAAATCTCTTTCACTTAAACCGGAGGAAAGACACATGGCTGCTTTATTGGTTGAGAGATCATTTATTGACCTCAGGACACAAGTGACTGTAAATGGTGCATGTAGTATATCTTCTACGGATGTCAAGAGCATGTTATCGGATCATGTCAGAGCTCGAGTTTGGTGTGCTCAGCCTCTTTCTTTCTCACTATGGTATGTTCACACTTGGGACATTACTCTGACACTGAGATATATCTCTTGTACATATTTATGAGTTTGAGTTTCGGGTTTTTCTTTCCATATTAGCATATTCTGAGGTCTAGTGTTGAAGTAATAGCAAAGTCATGCATTCTAAGAGTTAATTATTCTGCAGGGATG
Source organism: Cedrela odorata (assembly GCA_035584115.1). Taxonomy (NCBI): domain Eukaryota; kingdom Viridiplantae; phylum Streptophyta; class Magnoliopsida; order Sapindales; family Meliaceae; genus Cedrela; species Cedrela odorata. The sequence goes on from JAXCLQ010029271.1 coordinate 24,065, forward strand.
CTCGTTCAAAAGAACTTCTGAAAGTTTTTAATATTGATGGTCAGATTGAGAATCGAGTTGATACACAATCAGTCCAAGATCAACCTGTAGAAGACGAGATGAAGGTAAAATTTGTTTTTTCTTCAAAGAAGGAGAAGTCTCAAGGTTCTAGCTTCTTGCAACGGTCGCGTAATGCCATTATGGGAGCTGCAGATGCTGTTCGTCGCGTTGCAACTAGAGGTGCAGGTGCATTTGCAGAAGACGCCAAGAGAACAGAAGCGTTAGTCCTAGCAGCCGATGGAATGATCTGGAGTGGATGTACTAACGGCTTGCTTGTGCAGTGGGATGGAAGCGGAAATCGTTTACATGATGTTATTCATCATAATTGTCCTGTCCAATGCTTTTGCACTTTTGGGTGTCGAATATATGTAGGTTACGCCAGCGGTATTATGCAAATTTTAGATCTTGAGGGAAATCTGCTTGCATCATGGATTGCTCATACTAGTCCTGTGATAAAGCTAGCAGTTGGAGGTGGTTATATTTATAGCTTAGCTACTCATGGTGGTGTACGTGGTTGGAGCTTCACATCTCCGTCACCTTTTGACAACGTAATACGATCAGAACTTTCCGCAAATGAAACGAGATATGCTAGGAGAGATAATGTCAGAATTTTAATTGGAACATGGAATGTTGGTCAAGGAAGAGCCTCTCATGATTCACTTCTGTCATGGCTGGGTTCGGTTTCATCAGATGTTGGCATTATTGCTGTTGGATTGCAGGAAGTAGAGATGGGTGCAGGTTTCCTCGCAATGTCTGCGGCTAAGGAAACTGTAAGATGTTGATAACTTTAGTGATGTTGATGACTTGTTTTGTTTAGGTTATTTGAATTCCGCTTTATTTTCCAGGGATATATTCTCCCTAGAATTGACATATTTTCATATCTATTATGTAGTTAGTAAATAGTTATCAGTTAATTTCTGATTGTAGGTAGGACTTGAAGGGAGTGCTATAGGACAATGGTGGCAGGATACAATAGGAAAGGCCTTAGATGAAGGAACCACTTTTGAACATATGGGTTCTCGGCAGCTAGCAGGCTTGCTCATATCGCTTTGGTATGTAATTGTTAAAAGGAAAAATTATACTCGAGATTTAATCTGTATCCTGTTTTCTCATGTAATAATGGTTGAAATACAACTTGACTTAAAAGCTTAAGCTTGAAGGTAAGAGCCAAAACAATGGTCTTTAAGCTGTTTAACAATAATTTTTTCTTCTCTTTGACAAGTCATCTTAACCCTGCTCTTTTATAAATTTTCTTTTATTATGTGTTTTTTTCTCTCACACTTCAGGGTAAGAAAAAATCTTAGAACACATGTAGGTGATGTTGATGCTGCAGCAGTTCCTTGTGGCTTTGGTCGTGCAATTGGTAATAAGGTTTGTATTTCTACCTTCTTCTGACATGACGCTCAGTTAAAAATTATCAATTTATCTTCTCTAGCATGTACATTTCTGCAAATATCTGCTTTCTTAGATCCCAAAGCGAGGAGTTTAGCTGTAAAATGTAATTACTATTAATGCAGGTGGTGAAAAATGCGTTCATGCAGTGACAACACCTGCATGGAAAATACTTTCTGTGAAAAGTTCTTTAAGGGATAAAAAAAAAATTGAATTGTAATTTACTCCTTTTCCTGACCCAATTACTTGACTTCTCTTGATTATTCGGCATTAGCAATGCAAAGTAAAAACATCTGAACCAAGTATCATCAATAACATTGGTTTAGCGTTTCCTCAATTTATGTTAATGAAATGGATTCATCTGCTCATCCAGGGAGGTGTAGGTTTGAGAATCAGAGTCTATGACCGGACTATCTGCTTTGTGAACTGTCACCTTGCTGCGCACTTGGAAGCAGTCAACCGCAGGAATGCTGATTTTGATCACATTTATAGAACAATGGTCTTCAGCCGATCATCAAACCTAGTTAATTCTGCAGCTGGTATGGTGCCATACCTGTTTTTGTATTGCTCTCTTGCCTTCTGCGCGTATTTATTTTGGCTACTTTATTCTTCTGGCTTGCCATTGGTCTTCTCTGTTGCAGCTGGTGTCTCTACTGCTGTGCACTTGATTAAGGGTTCAAATGTATGTTCTTCTTTTTTATTTATATTACTGACATTGATACGATTTCTTGCATCTCATCCACATTCACATATGATTTACTAGTGTTGGTGCTTTCACAGAATCTGGCTGGCAGTACTGAAGAACCAAAGCCTGATTTAGCTGAAGCAGATATGGTTATATTTTTTGGTGATTTTAACTATCGACTTTTCGGTATATCCTATGATGAAGCAAGAGATTTTGTTTCCCAAAGATGCTTTGATTGGCTGAGAGAAAGGGATCAGCTCAGGAATGAGATGAAAGCAGGCAAGGTTTTCCAAGGAATGCGGGAAGCAATTATAAGATTCCCTCCAACTTACAAATTTGAAAGGCATAGACCTGGTTTAGCAGGTATAATTTAGCATAACCATTTAATAACAGTTGACTGTTCACGGTGGGAAATCTACTTTTTTTTGAAACATTTTGCTATCTTAATTTTTCCAGGATATGATTCCGGGGAGAAAAAGCGAATTCCAGCTTGGTGTGACAGGATAATATATCGTGACAGTCGATCTGGTCCAGTGTCTGATTGCAGTTTAGATTGTCCTGTAGTCTCATCAATTGTGCTGTATGTTTCAGGGTAGGTTTGTTTCATGTTGCCTGTATTTGATCTGTTCTAAAACAGTTATGGTCTCTGTGTTTTGACAGATATGACGCTTGCATGGATGTGACTGAAAGTGATCACAAACCTGTCCATTGTAAATTCCATGTCAAAATTGCCCATGTTGATAGATCAGAAAGGAGACAAGTATTTGGGGAAATTCTGAGATCTAATGGAAATTCAATCTTGTCTGCGAATGATGAATTTCACTATGTTCCAGAAACGACTGTGAGCACTGAAAGCATAATCCTTCAAAACCAGGATACATGCATTCTAAGAATCACAAACAGAAGTTCAAAGGACAAAGCCATATTTAACATCATTTGTGAAGATCAATCTACAGTCAAGGATGACGGGGATCCAGCCGATTATCGTTTAAGGGGCTCCTTCGGCTTCCCCAGATGGCTTGAGGTACTATTTCTTGTTTCTAG
>JAXCLQ010029282.1:0-27221 GCA_035584115.1 Cedrela odorata
AATACAAAGAGATGTAATAATTTATTTAATAAAAATAAAATCAACAATATATAAGTTAAAATTCAAGTTTAAATAGACACAATAATACTATAAAAATAGAGTTATTAGAATTTAGGGTTTCTTTAAAGATGATGTCAGCTAAGCTTCCTATATCTACCAAAATTCGACTAACCTGAGCTGTTCCCACTATCAACATCATTACCAAAGCATTATCGTGTGGATAGTGTACTCTCACCTCATCCTCATCCGTGAATATAATTGGTACACTTGGGTTTGGGTTGTATGGAAAAATAAGGTGTTACAATGCATGGTTGTAGTGGTTGGGTTGTATGGAAAAATAAGGCTGAAAATTGCATGAAAATGGGAGGCAAACCGGTTGTTGGAATTCTTAAACAAGTTCTGGTAAATCAATAATAAAATGAATTATAAACATTCAATCATTGAACCATAAAATTTAGAGAAAGTAAACACAATTACAAGCAACATGGTAAAAAATTAGAATTTTTTGAAATATGGTGTGTTCCCAGAAATTTTAAGAACTTGGATTTCTGCACAACATTTTGGTTTGTCAAAAAATGTTGAACAGCATATAAATAACCTAAAATATAATAGTGTTCCCGACATCAATTTTTGGTGCCGTAAATTCTATGAAAACTAAACACATAATATAATGACATATCTTGAAATTAGATCGTTTCATATAGGGATAAATTCCCACAAAGGTCGGAAGTCGATTTCTCTGTTCGGCACTGTACACTGTCTCATATCTACATAGTGTGTACTAAATTGGTTATAACTCGAACATTAGGAATCGAAATCAGAATCCATAAAATGCTATAGAAACTAGACATAACAAAAAATAATATAGTTGAAAATTAGAATTTTCTATCAAGAAACAAATTCCTAGAAAATTCGAAAATCCCCCTGTCCTATTGCAAAATTAGGTTAGAACAGCGCTTATTCATTTAAGTATAAGTTGAGTTATAGAAGTTCAAATGAAGCACCATAAAAGGCTATATAAACTAGATTCATAAGGGATGAACATATTAAGAATTTAGCTTAAAATTTATTGCCGATTGATCTCAGCAAAAAAAAGAAAAAAAGAAAAAAAAATACGAAATTGCCCCCTGTTTAATAAACTGTTAACGAGATTAATCAGAAAGTGAATTTGTGAACATCTGATTTAAATAATTTTGGTTTAGACTTTGTAGTGATCTGAAACATTTGAATTTTATTGGGAGAAAAGTACATGCAGAATATAGTTATTATGTATTCATTTATGTCTATAAATTCTAATGAATGCCACGTGTTGTAGATCGATAATTGGAATGTTCACAGACCCCGCTTTAAAGTGAATTAACTGTTTTCGAACAGGTGCATGGATACTTATTTTTTCAAAAACTATTTGGAATAAATGTTTGGAATATGTGTGCTAAAAAATTTAATTAAACTTAAATAGTGCTTTGGTTATGGTATTATGAAAATCCGTGACTTTTATGGCTTTGAAAATATTTTCGAAGGTGTTGCGAATGTGTTAAGTTGTAAGTGCTTATGAATTGTGGCTTTGAGGTTGTGGTATTCAAGAATGAGTTGTAATATTGTGTGTTGATTTTATATAAAAGATTTATTTCATTAAAGTAAAACATGAATATAAGAAATGGTTACTTAAACCTAATATTTGAAATACATCTGTTTGAAATCTCAATTAAATTCTCTAAACATGTTTTGGCTATTATTTTATAAAGGTTATAATCATTATGAGTATTGCCTTATGAGACTTGTGACTATTATTGTTATTGAAATCATTTTCGAGAATATTTATGAGGTGTTAGAATATTACAAATTTATAGATTGTTTTTTGGATGTTGACAGGTGAGTAAGAAACAATGAGGCTAATTGTTGAATTTGCAAATGTGATTTATTTACTTTATGATTATAGTGTGTATATATGATATAGCTTGAGTGTTCTTAAATTATTTTATCCCTAAAGACCATGTGCATATGTGTAGTTCTAGACTTAAAATTAGGGGGACGACAATACGTAATGCCCATGGATTCCCCTGCCTCAGATGTCACATTCTTGAGGGCAATACTAATGACTTGGGGGATGACGATATGTAACGTTTCAAGGCACAAAAGAGTTTAAATATGTGTTTAGGGGGACGACGATTCGTAACGCCCCTAAACACCAGAATTCTTGTAGTGGGGTATGAGTGATGATGTACCTCATAGCTACATTGATTTTCACTGTGATTGAGTTGAGGAATTATCAGATGCATATGAATGTAAATATAGTTATTGTGATTTTTATGAAACTTATGTGTTAATATTATGTTTAACATTTGAGTCTTTTAAACTCACCCCACTTCTTCCCAGTTTTGTAGGATTCTATAGTTGGAACACCATGAAGATACGAGCTAAGGAGAGTGTCCACATTGCAGTTACCAGAGTTTAGGTCTTTTTTGTGTATAGAGTAATAGTTTTATAATGATGTCTTGTGTTATGCTGACGTTAAGTGTTGTATTTATAATTATGGTTAGTCAGCTGTATAGAAAGTACATTATGTGAAGTGATGTGAACATTTATGCTATATATATATATATGTAACATTTGCAGAGGCATATCGCCTTCGAGTTGCATGAGTATCTTTTATGAACTGTGTGGTATATGCATGGGTTGCTGTTGGAGATATGCCATAGAACTAATCGTATTATATGGTTGAGGGATATTATTCTTAAGTATATATAATTCTGCAACAAATTATAAACTTGTTTACGATTAATAAAATGATTATTTTATTATTTTGCATGTATAGTTGTTAATATATATTATATATAAAATGCAAAATGAGATCCCGTGATGTATTATGATGTCAGGACTCTATCTACAAAAAGTTGTAGATATGAGTATAAAGTCTTGATTTGAATACATTCGAATCAGTTTCTAGTTGAGGAGATGTCATATGGGACTATGACATTGCATAACTGGTTTGTTTGATGTTGCCAATGATTAGTATTAGATGTTAATAGTTAGGTGACAACTCTCATGTCACAAGAGTATAAACATTAATAATACGTTAGATAACGTGTTATTGAAAATGACCAAACGTGACAAATCATATAGGTGATTATTCATAGTCAATGATGCATCACACAGCCGTAGTAGTGTAGCATTAATCATTTGACATGAGATATCATAGTTGCCTTTCGCACTAAGGCACATTGTTCACTTGTGTATATCACATCGAGCTAGCCATGCCTGGTGAAAGAAGTTTGCTAGCAATGTGTTTAAGTGCATGAGGACAGGTGATAGCCAAAATGGAATCTGCTAGCTCAGATGTTGGAGCTTGAGATCCTAGGTGGAACTATCATACGCAGGAATAAAGTCTTTGGCCAAAGCAAGTATATCCGAAAAGGTGTTTTGCGGATATATGAGTCCTATATATGATTGAGGTTCAAATCCTATGATTGAGTTAGGGGTTTGACGATACCATGATCCGCACTCGATTGGGAGTCGACAACAGAGGGATTTTACTATATGCACATACAACTATATGGATTCATTAGTGTCTGGGGGTCATGATGTCTTGTTAAAGGTCAGTTATGATTATTGAAAACTTTGATTATAAAGAGTTGTACCAAAGTGATATGAAGGGTTTTGTATCCATCTATATCCAGTTCATAGTGAACCTAAGGGTTACACATAGTCGGTTATTTGATGATAATGACATTTGCTATTATACAATAATCATTAATTGGTTAATAATGTTATTCTGATACTTTGATCGGATAGCAATTTAATTCTTTATTGTAAAGAATATATTTCTCAGTAAGGACAAGCTAACACTCGTATGCGTGAAAAATATTTCAATTAATTATGGGATAATATAAATATGATTTACGGATATTATATTGTTATATGATGATATAATACTTTAATATGATTAAAGTAATAATATAATAATAATATCTTATATACGTAATGAATATAATATTATATTATATATATATATATATTTAAGTAATGTATATATATATATATTAATAATTACAATATAAATATATGTGTGTATGTGTGTGTGTGTGTGTAAGATATTTGTGTATATATATATTAGAATATATATACTCATACTCTCTCTTAATGCAAGCCAACCAATACACTCATGTCACATGTCTTATTTTACGCATTTAATTAAATGAAAAGTAGGCAAGTGGGGTATGGTTGTTGGGGATTACGGCTGTATAGGGAAAATCACTCAAGTGTTGAGTGTTAGTTGCATTGGATGCAATGTGAGCCTTCCTAAAAAAAACTCAACCATGAGTTTCTTCTTCTCTATTATTCTGTCTGAAATTTCTAGAGTGTCATCCTTAGAGAAGCATGGTGAATGTTTGGTTTTGAACCAAAAACACAAGAGAGAAGAAGAAAGCAAGAGAGAGAAAGAACGTTTTCGCTTTGTAAAGCTAAAACCAATCCTATTACAAAGCCGAAACCACCATCACCAACACCAATGTGTGGAGACCCGTAGAGGCGAGTGAAAGAGTTCATTTGCTGTTCCAAATTGCGAAGGAAAGAAGTAAGTTCTTAAACTTTGCATTTATGTTTATATTTAAAATTGTTTTAAATATCCAAAACATACACACACACATGTCTAGATCTTAGGGAGGCCATTCTGCAAGTCCGTGTGATGGGCTTGGCCTCCCTAGCGGCGATCGCACTCTCTAGAACCGAACCCGCTCATCGCACTTCTGTTGTGAACACGAAACAGAGCATCATTTTTGTTTATTTCCCTATTCAGTTGCATTGGTATTCAAATAAATTGTGTAAGGTTTAGGGTAATAAAATGGTTCTTTCACTTGTCAGTAACATCTCCAGATTTGGGGATGTTATAGTTTGCCACAAAATTTGACAAGTAATTGTTTCAAATCAGCATTTCGACTTGATTCCTGAGGTCAAAATATTCATCTGTCCAGTGTCTTGCATTTTGGTAGAATTAGCAAAACTTGTTCTTAGTGTTTTTGTTCGGCTTGATTTTTACAGGATGAGATTCTATCAGTATAGTTTTTTGTCTCTTGATCTTCTGCCAGACTTGTGAAAGTAGGGTGTTTAAGGGAGTGGAAACTTTATTCCCTTGTACATGGGCTATCCTTTCTGCCTCATCCATTCTCGGAAAGCAATATCCTCTCAGGGAAAATTTTGCCTCTTTCACCTATTTTTCTACTCTACTTCTAAGCTTGTGTTCCCTTTTTTTCAAAGTCTCGAAAATTTTTTCTATCGTCACGTCTTTTTCTCAAGTCTATCCTCGGGTTTCGCATCTTACAGCAAGGTGAAGGTCCGAGGGCTTTTTCTTCTTTTAATTTGAGGACGACTTAATCTTCGATCTTAATCTTATCCAACAGCTTTCTCAGAACTGTTTCATAGGTAATAATAGATGGTTTTCGCATAGCGTACCACCTTCGATCCACTCATAAACTTTTTTTGAGACCTTTCAAAACCAGGGAATGATAATAAGTTGCCAACTCCATTACTTCGTCACGGTATCTTTTGAGGAAGTTCTTAAGGCTTTCACTTTCTCTTTTCTTTATGAGCAATAACGAGTTAGGGGTTTTGAGGCTAACAGTCGCCCCTCTCAACTCGTTAAAAACACCTCGTACAATTGCTTGAAGCCATGAATATTGCTAGAGGATAGACTGGTGAACTGATGATATCATGTTGATGATTTAAGTATAAAATTGATGACATCACAATATGTATTTGTATATTTTCGATGATGACTAAGTGAATTGTAATGTCCAGTTATTATGTGATGATAAAATGAATTTAAACTTGTAGAAAATCAAGTAAAATGTGTATAAATATGCTTGTAATCAATTTTAACAAATCTCTGTGAAAGTGCCTTTAAATTTCAAACAGGATCGATACATTGAATCAAGAGATTAATACATCTAGTGAATAGATCGATATCATTGGAGAACAAATCGATACATTTGAAGTAGGTCGATATAAGAAAGTAAAGAGATCAATATATGCTAAGACAGAAGCTTCAGTTGAAATTCTTAAGATAGACAAATAGATACCTGAGTTCAAAGAGATCGATACCTTACTTGTCCAGAGAGTTGCAAAATAATTACAAGGCAGACCATATTGATATTTGAGTTCAAAGAGATTGATACCTTGCTTATCCAAGGAGTTGTAAAATATTTCCATGGCAGATCAAATTGATATCTGAGTTCAAAGAGATCAATATCTTGTTTGTCCAAAGAGGTGAAAATATTTACAAGGTAGACCAGATCGATATCTAAGTTCAAAGAGATTGATACCTAAGTTCAAAGAAATCAATACCTTGCTTGTCCAGAAAATTGTAAAATATTTACAAGGTAGACTAGATCGATACCTCAAAGTTGAAGATCGATACATTGAGATTCTAAAGAGTTGGAAATAAATTACAAAGTGAACTAGATCAACACATAAAGGTAAACAGATTAATACTCGAGACTTATATTCAAAATGTCGCACAAAGGAATCAATACTTCTTGCCAATTTAAAGCTCAACTGTAACTTCTGCAGTATTTATGGTAGACATTAAATACACTAAATCAAGTCGTTAGACATAAGGGTTTTCACAAAGAGAATGAGTATAAATGGAAAACAAAAAGTAAAAGAAATACATATAGCTTAGTGTGAACAAATCAAAAACATTCTAAAAAATATTCTCAACGTTAACAATATGTTTTCTCTCTCTATTATAAAAGTTTCATTTCTTCTTGAGAGAAATTTTTTTTTATACGAGCATATTGATACATTTGCTATATTGTAAGAGTTTAAAAACAGAATTATATTTATGAAATTATATTGGGTTCATCTTTACCCGGAGTTAAAGAATATTGTATTGGGTTACTCTTCACTTATGAGAAAGTAAGTGTACAGTTGTCTTTCACCTCAGAAAGAGTTGTAATTAGTTTCACTTGACCCGAAGGAACAATGAGATAGTTGGACCTCGATGGTGGTGATCCGTAACTAAGAGATTGGATGTAGGTCAAGCTTTACCGAACTACTATAAACTCTGTGTTTGTTTTTCTCTCTATACTACCATTTTATTTATTGCACTGCATTGCACTCATTTTAAGTTTCTAAAATTCTAAAAACCTAATTCACCCCTTTCTTGGCTGTTGCCGGCTGGGCCAACATGAACCACTTTCTTACTTGTACTTCTAAAGTCAATGAGAATAAGCAGCACATCTAGGACTCATCTAACCCTTGGATCAACATCATCTTCCTGAAAAGATCAATATGTAGAGATGAGTCAGTTTTTCCCATGAAAGAGTTTATCTGTGGTATTTTGAACTTCCTAGGAAGAACAAGACTTATGATCTTTTGGGAGAAAAGGGACTTAAAGTATAGTCTCATATGCGGTGCAAGCTCATCATCCCTTCTTCGCCCTCGTCTCTTTTAGTTCTCTGACTCTTCAACCAACTTTCTGACACAAGCTTTTAAATTGTCGACCCGGTTGTTATTTTCCTTGATCCTCCTTCTTCAGGGTGAATTTCGCATAGAGCATTCTCTCTTTTTTCACCTTTTCTGGTCAAGAAATGTCTTAATGTTCTTCGGACTAGAACTGTTATCTGACCCTCGCTTGCGAATAATTGCTGAATCATTCAGGGAATATTTGAATTCTAGTTTAGGTTCACTAGTGAGCTTAAAGGCAGCTGTTGGCCCAGTTAGCAACACCCAAGAAAGGGTGAATTAGGTGTTTAGAAAATTAAGATTTTAAAATGAATGCAATGCAGTACAACAAAAAAATAGTAGAGAGAGAAAACAAACAAAGTTTATAGTGGTTCGGCAATGTTTAGCTTATTTATATTATTTTGGTTATGAATCACCGTCGAGATTCAATTATCTCCTTGTTGATGATATTATGTTGATGATTTAAATATGAAATTGATGACATCAAAATATGTATTTTTATATTTTCGATGAGGATTAAGTGTATTGTAATGTCAAGTTATTATATGATCATAAAATGAATTTAAACTTGTTGAAAATCAAATAAAGTATGTATGAATATGCTTGTAATTAATCTTAACAAATTTATGTGAAAATGCATTTAAAGTTTAATAGGATTAATACATTGAAGCAAGAGATTGATACATCTAATGAACGGATCGATATCATTGGAGAACAGATCGATTCATTTTAAGTAGGTCGATATAAGGAAGTAAAGAGATTGATATATACAAAAGTAAAAGCCTTGATTAAAATCCTTAAGTCAAATAAATCGATACCTGAAGAAAGGAGATCAATACTTGCTATTCTAGAGAGTTGTAAAATATTTACAAGGCACACCAGATCGATACCTAAGTTCAAGGAAATCCATACCTTGCCATTCTAGAGAGTTGCAAAATATTTACAAGGTAGACTAAATCGATACCTGAGTTCAAGGAGATCGATACCTTGCCATTTCATAGAATTGCAAAATATTTATAAGGCAGACTAAATCGATACTTGAGTTTAAAGAGATCAATACCTGGCCATTTCAGAGAATTGCAAAATATTTACAAAGCAGACGAGATTGATACCTCAAAGACGAAGATCGACACATTAAAATTCCAAAGAGTTGGAAATAAATTACGAACTGAACTAGGTTAATACATAAAGGCAAATAGATCGATACTCGAGACTCAGATTTAAAATGTCGCATAAAGGGATCGATACATTATAAAATGGATCGATACTTACCAATTTAAAACTCAACAGTAACTCTGTAGTATTTATAGTAGACATTAAATGCACCAAATCAAGCCGTTGGACACAATGGCCTTTACAAAGAGAATGAATATAAATAGAAGACAAAAAGATAAAGTAAAATATAGAGCTTATTGTGAAAAAATGAAAAACATTTTATAGAATATTCTCAACGTTAATAGTGTATTTTCTCTCTCTACTGAAAAAGAGTTTTCATTTCTTCTTGAGAGAAATATTTTCTTTGTATGAGCATATTGATACATTTGCTCTATTATGAGAGTTCAAAAATATAATTATATTTTTGAAAATGTATTGAGCTACTTTTTGTCTATGAGAAAGTAAGTGACGGTTGCAATTCACCTCAGAAAGAGTTGTAGTGGGTTTCATTTGACCCGAAGAAATAAGGAAATAGTTGAAATAAGGAAATAGTTGAACTTCGGTGGTGGTGATCCATAACCAAGAGAGTTGACGCAGGCCAAGCATTGCTGAACCACTATAAACTCTATATTTATTTTCTCTTTCTACTATTGCTTTATTTGTTGGATTACATTGCATTCATTTTAAGTTTCTAAAGTTCAAAAAACCCAATTCACCCCCTTTTGGGTGTTGTCAACTAGGCCAATGCTTGTTTCTTCGGGTTAAGTGAAATCCACTACAACTCATTCTGAGGTAAAGGGCAACCGTACACTTATTTTCTCTTGGGTGAAGAGCAACCCACTACAATCTTCTTTAACTCTAGGTGAAGGTAAATCCAAAACAATTTCATAAATATAATTCTGTTTTTAAGCTCTCATAATAGAGCAAATATATCAATGTACTTGTACAAATAAAAACAGATTTTTCTTACAACAAGAAATTAAAATTTTACAGTAGTAAGAGAAAAATATACTATTCACGTTGAGAATGTTTTTCAAATTTTCAAAATAAGCTATATATATATATATCATTTGTCTTTAAGTCTTCTATTTATATTCATTCTTTTTGTTAAGACTCTTGTATCCAATGACTTGATTTGGTATATTTAATATTCGCCATAAATGTTGTAAAAGTTACTGGTAATCTTTCAATTAGCAAGAAGTATCGATCTGTTTGAGCTGCAATTTAAATCTAAGTTGGCATTTTATCTTAAGTATCGATTCATTTTTCTTAATGTATCAATTTGTCTTTCTTAATGTATCGATCTGGTTCACTCCGTAAATAAATTTCAACTTTATAAAATTTCAACATATCAATCTCTTTCTTTCGTGTATCGATCTAGTCTGTCTTATAATTATTTTGTAACTCTTTGAAATTGAAAAGTATTGATCTCCTTCTTTCAGGTATCGATTTGGTCTGCCTTATAATTATTTTGCAATTCTCTAGAATTTACAAGTATTGATCTCCTTCCTTCATATATCGATCTGGTCTGCTTTGTAGTTATTTTACAACTCTTTGGAATTACCAAGTATTAATCTCCTTTCTTTAGGTATCGATCTAGTCTACCTAGTAATTATTTCGCAACTCTTTGGAATTGCCAAGTATCGATCTCTTTCCGTGGAGTATCGATCCATTTGACTTAAGAATTTCATCTGAGGCTTCTGCTTTAGTAAATATCGATCTCTTTACTTTCTTGCGTCGATCTGGTTCAAATGTATCAATCTGTTCTCCAATGGTATCGATCCGTTCACTAGATATATCTATCATTTGCTTTCACATATCGATCCTGTAAAGCTTTCAAGACACTTTTTATATAGATTTGTTAAGGATTGATTACAAGCATATTCATACATAAATTTCTTGATTTTAAACAAGATTTTAATTCATACTTTCATCATAAAATAATTTTACATTCCAATAAACTTAGTCATAATTGAAAACACACACATGTAAAATATGATGTTATCAATTTCAACTTTAATTTCTAATCATGATATCATTAACATTATCTTCACTTTGTAGTTCTCTAGGTGGATGATTAGAAACATTTCTTTTCCCTTTTTCTGCGATTATACATCTCCTCATGGTGGTGCTCTGTTAAAAATTAGTTTCATGGATCTTGGTGTGCAAATCGCTTGAGACATTGCTTTCCACGGCCTTCACCGGTATAGGTGTCTCCAACTCCTAAGAACCGGCTTGAAGCATCTTATTTATTCTTGCCACTTCCTTAACCAAAGCTTAGATCTACGTATCTTTTTCTGCATGCTGCCTTTCATTATCAACCAGCCTCTTAGCCAAACATGTAGTTTCTATGATTCTTTGATTAGAGGGAATTTGGTGTGGCGATGAAGCCTCTGAACCATTATTTGCACCTTTCAAGGGTGGCGGTCGACTATCGTCATTCTGGATGGTCGTCGCTATCTTCTTAAAGGGATTATTATGAGGATTTTCCTTTGTTGCTACTCGATTTCTTGTTGCATAAGTTCGCAAAGTTGCCATGTTTTTCTTTCTTGTGATGATTTTTGACTTTTTGTTCAGATTTTTACAGACGGTGCTAGATGTTGATGCAACAAAAATCCTCATTTGAACTCTACACACCAGCAACAATCTCATTCTTCTTTGCCTAATTGCTTGCTTAATCTGCGAGCACAATTGGAACCTAAGGGGGTAAAAAACCGATTGTCTGCAGAAAACCCTTCGATACTTAAGTCAGGATTTTGTTTTATGTTATAAAAGAGAAAGTAGAAGAATCAAGGAAAATATAAGCTCTTAACGTTAATGTTTCATGATCGATACCTGGTTGTCCTTAGCCTTTTTTATAGATGTTCATGTCTCTCAGATTTAGTAGAATTTTATAAATTTTGGAAATAAGGATCTCATCATGTGAGAATCATGGAGATTCTATTTGATAAGCATCGATTTTTTGAATTTAATGGAATCTTGAGCCCTTCTTGCAAAATGCATATACTGCACATATGATTCTTATTATGGAATACTTTTACTAGGTTAAGGATCATTGTTATGAAAGAATCCGGAAGTGTTTGGGAAAGAATTGAATCCTCCCTTAATATGTAATTGTTGAGAGGTTTCAGAAGTCTTTACTTAAGACTTTTTCATTTACCTGAGACGACCTCCTATGTTGTTTGTCCGAGACCTTTGTCAGCTATGCCCGAAACTCTTTTAAAGAGACTTTTGAGTTAGCAATTGGCCTGCTGACCCGGAGCCTTTCATCCGACCTTGGGTAGGTCTCAGTCCTCACTTTACTTGGAGTTCTTGTTATCTCTTAGTTAGTGTCTCTAGGATCGAGTTGGGCCTAAGACTCTTCTTCTATGAAACTTTAACTTAGGCCTATAACTCATTGGGTCAGACTCTACACCGAACAAAATATATATATATATATATATATTTATTTATATTTATGTTGTAGGTATTATGTTGGATGGAAGTTACTATTCATGACTAGGGATGATAGTGGATTGGGTTTGAGACGGATATCTTTAAACCCGCATCTGCATCCGCTAAAAAAAATCAATATCAAATCCACACTAAATCAGTAGCGGTTGACATTTTATTTCAAAATCCACTTAACTAGATATTTAATATTTACTAAACTTGTGATGATATCGCGAATTTTTAATAAATTTTTTGTATTTTTAACTATACTTGTACTATTATTAAATATCAAATTCAAACTTATAAATTATCTAGTTAAAACTATAAATTTTCAATATTAATTCAAAATAAAATATATCATTCACATAAAATATCAATTACATTCAATATAAAATAAAATTGATCATAATAATTCCATACAAAAATATATAATTATTTTACAAATTTATATATAAAATATCATAAATTCAAAATAAAAGTTTATAAACTCATATGTTCAAAATAATAGTTACAAAGTTCACATATTCATTTTTATCAATTATAGCTAGCACTCATCCAACATGATTCTTATAATAGTGAATAATAATATTTAAGTTAATGAAGTGTTTTGATAATTTCATATATATTAAAAAATTAAATATCCATCTATTATGAGTAACCATGAATATTTATTTGTATCCGTATTCATCCCAAATCCGTTAAAAAATATAGTAAATCCGTCTTATTAAGATTGGATATTAGCGAGTTTACAAGTAAAATTATAATTTTTACAAGTGACTAAGGGTACTAGTGAGCTTGTTTTTGTTTTTTAAGTTTGGGGATGAGTGGGTTGGCCGGCTATGGCTATTATGTTATCTTTTAAATATTGTTGTTAATCAAATTGTAAACTTCTAGTATTATATCATTTTGTAATGAATGGTAGATAATTTGAAAGTAGTAATTTTAAATTTTTTAAGTGAATGATGAATGTAATTAATTTTATGAAAATAAATAGAAATAAAAACACAAGACAATAAAAAATAAACCAAAATAATGTCATAAGTTTTTTTTTTTAAAAAAAAAAAACAACAAAAGTTAAAGAAAGTGAAACAATAATAGTTTGACTATAGTTAACATTTTTGTAATGGCAAGATAGCCGTCCAAAATGAAAAAATCTTCTACGACAATAAATTAGCCATTGCCAAAAACCTCTTACGATGGCAAGTTGCAATTTAAAAGAAAAACATCAACTTTATTGCTATGCAAAAGAAAAGCATTGACTTTGCTTGTGATGTTTCATTTGCCGCCACAAAATCAAGCAAAAGGTCTTTTGCGATGGCAAATTAACCGCTGTAAAAGACCTTTTTCTTTAGAGTGTGAATTTGTTAAAGAAAACGGTAAATATATTTAATTTAGAGTTTTAAAAAGAAAATAGATTTATGATAACTAATAGATTTATGATAACTAGAAGTTAAAATTAATATATTTATATATATAAAGAAAAAATTATACATATAAAATATACAACCTGTAAAGAGTATTTAACAAAAAGTAAAATGCATGTAGACATAACTAAATATGTCTTTTGTCTTTTTATGTAATTTACATTACAGTTGGAATTGTAAATAATAATAATAATAATAATAATAATAATAATAATAATAATAATAATAATAATAAAGTGTTTAGAAAGGAGTTTTGAGGGGTTGCGATAGCACTACTTAGTTATATTAAGAATTTCAATCTCGTGACATTTTTATGTTATTATATTATATTTAAACTAGGTATAATAATTTTTTTAATCAATATAGATATAATTAATTTAATTAATCATATTAAAAATTCATACAAAAATATAAATATTTATTAAATAAATGATATAATTAATTTGATTGAATATGTTTAATAAATAAGTTATATACATATTTTAAAAATATGAACAAATTCAATTTATTTAAATTTATTTTTTAAAATAACTATAGTATTACGTAACCATAATAATATTTAATCAAAAGTCATGTACACTAACAATATCTCACAAAATACAAACTCAAATTATAACATCACTATTATAAAAGAAAGGCAAAGAAGATAAATGCAAGCACAAAAACAAATAAAATTCTCTCTCTTTCTACCACATAGCCTCGTCCTCTCATCTCTTTTATTTGTCTTTTTTTTTTTTTCAACTATACAAACCATGAACATGAAGGCATGATCTCCTTTTATAGATGACAACTATAATAAACCAAGACTCATAATTTAAGGAATAATACATTATAATTAAGAGTTTGTGAATAAAAAAAATTTAATAAAGAACAGAGAGAGATAATTAGGGTTATTTTTGAAATTAAATACAATTTTATAAGAAAAGTTTTTAGGTTTAATAAATTTGAAGGTGTAGTTAAAAAAAAAAAAAAAAAGAGTAAGTTTTAAAAAAAAAAATTAGTGGGTTTCTAATTGCATCACTCTTATTAAATATTAAATCAATACTATTTTATGTTAATTTAAATTCTCAAAGTTTATGTCCTATTATCACGTCATGACTAAAATTATTATACAAACAGCGTCACTTGTAGAAATATAAGAAAAACTTCTTTTGGGTCCCCCTCAAAAAACATTTAATGGCCCTCATTAATCCGAAAACACGGTTGTTAGGAATAATACACTTAGATTATTAAAAAGAAAAAAAAAATGAAAATGATGTTTCAAAATGGAGAAATAGAATATTAAAAGCCTAAGGATTTTTTGATTTAATGACCCAGTTTACAGGTCCAATTTAAATTGTAGCCCAACTCAAATATAATATTTAATTTTGAAAAAATATATATATAATTTTGAACTAAACTGTTCCACATTCTATACTGTCAAGAGAGTTGTCTGCCAACTGCCCTTCGATCCGATCAACTGTCAATCTGCCGCGTAGCTGCAAACCCATCGTGACCAACCCTGGCCGCAAGTCGCAAACCCATCAATCCTAATATCCCCGTCAGTCAATCTTCCCTCTGGAAATCCCTCGATCCAAACATCTCGGCTAGTCCGCCGCAGCCGCTGCGAACTCGTAGATCCAAATTTCTCCGCTAGACAGCAGCGCTGCCGCAAACCTTTTGGCTGGTTTATTCGGGCAGCCGTCAAATCATCCATTTTCGCCACCGCGACCTGCTCCATTGGCGACGCCGCCGCGACCTGCTCAATTCGCGATGCTGTAGAGACCAGCTCCAAACACGACTGCGCAACTAGACTCCACGCGTTGCCGCTACCAGACTCCACACGAGCTTCAAGGTCTGCATTTGTTTTTCAAAAAATCATAACATTTATCATTTCTTTGGCCTTTTGACTTATGATTTGAGTTTTCAATTTTTGGACGAAATTGGCTTGGTTGTGGTTTTATTATCAGTATCTTTGGATGAAGTTTGTGATGATGCTTGTGACAATGTTGACATGGAAAATTCTAAATTGCTAAGATGTTTTGGATGAAATTTATGATGATGCTTGTAACAATATTGATATGGAAAGTTTCGAATTGTAGAAAGAACATCTCAGCTTGATAATTCAAAAGTCTGAGACAACTGACTTGTCAGGAGAAGCAATTCAATTGTCTCAGCCTTTTGAATGCTCAAGATGATTCTCAAATTTAAAATTGTGTCTTTTAATTTAAATTTTTTTATTACTTATTAATTTCTTTTAATATTAGAAATATTACCCGAATTTTAGGTTATTATTACCCAATTATGATTTTTTTAATAAAAAAATGATGCGTGATATTATTATTTATCAGTGTATAGATTGGATATGTATTTTACTTTGGTTTAATAATTAACATATCATTATCTATTGAGATGATTGAAATGATAAATCTTGCTTGAAGTAAAGCATACATGCATGGCTTCTTAGTATGTCTCTTAAATTGTGCAGTATTTATTATTTTAAATTTGTACGGTATTAATGAAAGAAGGAAATGGTGAAGCAACTTGTGTGATTGGAATGTTAAAGACAAAATAAAAAAAAATGATTTCTTTCAAGTGCATGTCATGTGTTTGTGCCACATGTGAGTAGTAAATAAAATATGTGACAAATTGACTGCAGCATAACTTTTAAGAATGACGTGCTTTGAGAAAATTTTTGAAGTTACAACTAATTATATTTTTAAAACAATATACTTTTAGATGTAGTTCAGTTTGAGTAATGGGCTAAATTTCAGTCACTACCCAAGTACCATGAAGGGCCAACACAATAACAATGATTATCGATTGCGTGATCATTATTTTAACGGGAATTGTAAGATGTCGCATAAATAATTGGATTATTTTATTAACAATAATGATTTACTACTGTAAAAAACATCATAATTATTGTTTCATCAATTATACGTGAATGACACGTATGTAATCATGAAAAAATTCATTATTATAACAACAAAAATTTATTGTCGTACCAACGACAATGTGCTGAACAATCTTGAAAGTCTAGAGTTAACATTAAATTTGTGAAATTTTAAAAATATATTATTATTGAAAATTATCAAAACAAATTAAAAATTAATACTAAAAATCTCGATGTTGTGTCGAGATTATTGCCAAATGTTAAAATTACTCAACAATTTTTTCAAATTAGAGGTGAATTGTCAAGATATCTCAATTCTTAGATTACAATTTAAAGAAAAAATTGAAAAATTTTGATATTTATTAAAGATTTCACAAAATGTCAGGATTTCTTGATATTTTGTTGAGAATATAAACCAAATATCAAGATTTTTTTTACTTTTGATCAAGAATCTAAATAAAACATCAAAAAATCTTGACGTTTGGTATATATTCTTAACAAAACATTAAGATATATTGACGTTATTGTATTTCTCAATATTTTTTCCAAACTAATGACAATGTCAAGATTTTTAGTCTTAAATGCGAAATTTTTTTTCCTTCATATCAATGTAAAAATACATTATCTAGCAACAATAACAAAACAAAATCATTAATATAATGTCAAAAAAATCATATTTTTTCAATGATCTACATAATATCAATCATACAACACATTTTTAATAATACACATTTTCAATAATACAAATACAACAGTTTAGTAAAGGTATCCAAGATTTGAACGTTATTTTCATATTAATACAAAATTCTATCAAATTTATATAAAACAAAAAATAAAGCTTGTGAAGATCTTAATAGTTAATCTTTTTTGGGAAGCAAAACATTCAACTCTTTCTACCTTTGTGTATCTTGCGATTTTCCAAAATAAACTATGATAAAAATTTATTTTATATCTATTTCAAAATTGAAATAATTTCAATTAAAAAAACATAAAATGTTATTTATAAACACATTGTAACAAAATGTTTTTGCACAAAAGTCATGAATTCTCTAAGTTTTGAAACATCAATATTTCTTGACGTTTCATACACAAACCTAAAAAGATAGGGATAGCAATTGAAATATGTATTTTTTACACATGTCTTAAATTTAGTTAATTCATAAAAATTTTCCCATAACTCATTATCTATGCACATTATTAAGATCACATTGTTGAATAATCTTAATGTACACCAAAAAATTATAATTTAATAAAACTATAATATAATACTAATAATTTCACTCACCTTAAGTTTTTATAACAAAGATGTTGAGAGATTATTTTATAAAATATAAATTGATATTATTTGCTCTTTATTCTTTCTCAACAAAATGTGTATAAGCTATTCAAAATTATTGAAAATAAGTAATAATATACCCTATTTTTTGACCAAAATTAAGTATAATATATGGGTTGGACTAAAATTAAAATTGGACCTATAAAATGATCCATTAAATAATATTTAAAAAAAAACCCGAAAATCTAACAAATCTAACATTTTCTTTTGTATAATTGATCATGCTACCAAAGTGTCCAACTTGATTGCTTGCATTTCAAGGAGAAACTCTTTTATACATTTGCTTTGTTGTGAGCCTTTGTTTATTTGAACACAAGATCCATCTTTTTTTTTTTTTTTTTTAACATTATTCATGCGTTAATGTAATGAACACGGCTTTCAAGTTTCACTTTTCACTAATAAGCACGCATGCACGTGATACTGCCATCTTCTTTTAATTGTTTAATTAACACGATTTAAAAAACGCGTTTCAAAAATTGAGATGGCTAATTCTGTACTGGCGGTAGAAAATTTAAGGATTTTGAGAGGAAAATGAATAGTTGTGATTGGAATTCGCCAGACGCACGACTTTGAAAATAGAAAGTTATTTTGTTTAAGAACAATAAAATTAGATTTTATGTTTTATTGTTACATTTCTTTTATCAATGCATCCCATTACAAATATATCATATATTAAATTGAGAATAATATTAGTGGAATTCAATAATGAGATCAACCAATTAATTATTTTATCAATTATAAAATTTATCATTCAATTTATGAAAGTGGCATCATCATTTAGAGTGAAAGTTGAGATATGAGAATTTGATAATATATTTCTCATTTGCCCTAAAACATATTTAATTTTTAAAAATATTTTAATGTTGTAAATGAGAAATATATCATTTAAAGTTTTTACCTTTTTATGTCTAATGTACCAAACAAATTAATTTATAAAGTTAAAGAATGTTTTTTAGATGTATTTAGATTTTATAAATTGTGCTAAAGTTCTTATAAATAAAAATTTTAATTATTAAATTGTGTTTCATTTTAGTGTATTATTATTATTATTATTTTATATATTGGAACCACATGAATCATGATTAATTAAGGGTCAATTTGAGTTGTTGCAATCTATAAAATAATATGTTTTTTTTTTGGTTATACTAAAAAAGTAATTCATCATAAAATGTATTATTAAAATGTTGTAAATTTCAGAGTAAAATATATGATTTTGATAAATTTTGCTATTAAAATATTGTAAAAATGCATAATTATAATAACAATGGACATACATTAAAATTAAAATAAATTGTTTATAATTCTTTTGATAGCAACTTTAAACCGGGCCGAAATATAATTTTAACTATGCATATATATATTTTTAATTAAACCACAAGAATTAGGTATAAAAAAAAACCATAAATTTTATTTTCATACATTTTTTTTAACGATAAAAAGAAAAAAAAAAATTGCTCAGATTTGGGGTCCCCGATCCCCTGGCCTGGTGGAAGCAAATAGACCCAACTCTTGACCACGGATCTCTGTGGGACCCTTCTTTCTTCTTGCGAACTACAATAAAACGCTAGTCTTGACTGTCTCAAGGCCACGAACGAACAAGGAAAGGAAAAACACCAAAAGTCTAAGACTAATAAAAATTAATTTACTTTATTTAGTTAAAACGAAAAAAATTTCCACTACGCATCGCACCCCTGCCGCAAACGTAACCCGAACCCAGCCTCGATCGCCGCACATTTCAAATTATTTGGTCGGGCGGGGCCTCGGTCGGATCTTTTTTTTTTTTTTTTTTTAAATAACGAGAGAAAAGCGGGAGAGAAGAAAAGAAAAGAAAAGAAAAGAGAAGAAAATTCTACGGACATAAGAGAAAGAAAGATGTGGGTTTTTTACCTGATCTCGCTGCCTTTAACCCTAGGCATGGTTATTCTGACGTTGATGTACTTCGCTGGGCCGGAGGTTCCTCGTTACGTGTTATTCACCGTTGGATACGCCTGGTTCTGTTCTCTTTCCATCATCATCCTCGTCCCCGCCGATATTTGGACGGTACGTCATCAACATCTTACAATATACGAAATTTAATTTTTGAATCTCAATGTGATGTTAATTTTGCAATATATTTGATTTGGTTACATTACGCGATTAATTTAGAATTAGCTAATTAGGACGTTTTAGGAACTTTGGGCCATAAATATTTCGAATGTCGAAAATTCTATAGGTGTTAGGTTTAATTAGAATTGCATATATTTAATCTCAATTTTATGTAATTTTAGGCTGTAGTTTAATTTTTTGGGTTGAAAATGGTATATTGACTGTGGATTACTTTCAGCGATTGAATGATGATTAGCTGATTCAGTTTTGAGGAAATGCATTTTTTTTGGAGATTTTGATGGGTTGGGAGTTAAATTGATACGCCTGTTTGGCAACTTTATTTAGAAATGTTGAAGTGTGGTTCTTTTATGAAGTTTTTGAATGGGTGTTTTGATTGATAGGAGCATTGCTCTGCTATATCTATTGGTTTGATTTTATGAATATAACTGGATTTTTTTGATTACATGCACAGACAATATCGCATCCACCAAATTTTAATGAGAATGGAGGGATTTCTTTCTTTTGGAGCTGGTCATATTGGAGTACATTTTTACTTACTTGGTATGCAATAACTTATAGACTTCATTATAAATTTCTCTTTTGATCCTTATGCATGTTTTCCTTGAGTTACCATGCTCTGCTACTACAAATGGTTGGTATCCTCTTTATAATAATTAACCATTCGATCTTTTCTGAGTTTTATTTTATTGTATCTTAACCCTTTGATTGGTTTGGTAAGAAATGTGCTTTTTTCTGAAAGTTTGTTTAGCCACTGTAGATACAATACTTTGCGACATATTAATATACGAAAATGTTTGATCAGTTGTAGTTGAGCACTTTAACTAGCACCATTGACCAAATTTATACATCTTAATGAGCATAAATTGGGGTGAACTCACTTAGTGTTTCTTTGGTGCCCGATTGACATGCTTGGTATAAGGTTTTCTATAATTTGCTGCTTTCTCCAGTGAGTTTACAAGCATGCGCATGCGCACACACTGAGCTAATATCTTTTTCCTTCATAAGTCTATGAAATACATACACATTCTATCATTGGATGTAGTTTTGATCTCCTTTATAACAAACCATAATTTTAGGACTGCATAGCTGATTGTAGGATGACACATCGTCATGTTACAGTGCCTTTATTTATTATTACCTGTCTTCATGTTATCTTTTTACTTGTAAGTTGGTACTAATCGTAAATTCTATAGACTTTTCTCTTTGGTTTGACCACTCATAGATGCATTTTTCGTCATTATTAAACTATGTTATCTCTAAACAGGGCTGTGGTGCCCCTTATCCAGGGTTTTGAAGATGCTGGTGACTTTACTGTGACTGAAAGATTGAAGACTAGTGTGCATGTTAACTTGGTCTTCTATTTAATTGTGGGATTCATCGGCCTTTTTGGGCTTATCCTCCTCGTCATGATGCGCAGGAATTGGTTCGTGTCTCACCTTCCTAAAGTTGTTCTTGTCTGATCTTACCTTTGCTGAAGGTTTTAGAGATAGTAAATTGTTTATTAACATTCTCACCTCCTGCATCATGGCTCCATTTATACTAATAAACATAATAAAAACAATATTTTGTCCAAGTGCTACTGCTCTTTTTAGTCAAATTCTGTGATTAGTTACCAAATATGCTGCGCAAACTACTATAACTGATGAATTCTTTGTGTTAGATATGGCAATTTTTTCTTTCTTGTTTATTTGTTCTCATGTCTTGTTCGTTGATCTCTATTAACAGGAGTGGAGGTATTCTGGGTTTAGCTATGGCCTGTTCAAATACTTTTGGGCTGGTTACTGGTGCATTTCTTCTTGGCTTTGGCTTGAGTGAAATTCCCAAAAGCTGTTGGAAAAATGCAGATTGGACCACTCGCCAAAAGGTTCTTTCTCATAAAATTGCCAAAATGGCTGTGAAACTTGATGATGCCCATCAAGATCTTTCAAATGCTATTGTGGTGAGTTCTGTTTCTGCTCTGTGTGTGTGTGTGTGTGTGTGTGTGTGTGTGTGTATATATATTGCGTATATTGGTATGGAAACTTATGTTAAATGTACATCCCATTTGTTGGGCTTGAGGGGTTCATTTCAGTTTACTCTACATAATCTTAACATCTTGTTATTGTTTTATTCTTAATTTCTTTTGCATTTATTATCATCTCTGTGTGGTGAGATTGTCTTGGATACTCTTGCAAAATTACTTTGCAAATGGTCCTAGATTCATTAAATTCTCAGATAACATGAACCATGCTCTTTTAGTCTCTTGGACAGCACGAACCATGTGATGGAATTGTGCTTGAATTTAATCAGAGATCACTTTGCTTCTAGAAAATATACATGGTATGCTACAATTTATAAATTCTAACTAAACAAACATGCTAATTACTTTGAAATTATAACTCATACAAACAAGTAAACAAGCATCTTGTTCTCTGCTTATTTTGTTTTTCATATGTATATTTCTTTCCTAAAACTTTATCCTAATCAATTACAGAAATGAAGTAAAGTATGGAGTCACCTATGTAAAGACTGTCTCAATATTGGAACACATAAATTATCATACATGACTGCCTTAAAATCTAAAAGGACACATATATAGGGCCATATCATGATATACTTTGTACTTGTGCTTGTCATATAAACATCTAATCCGCTGTGTTCTCACTATGTAGCTATTTTTGGGTTTTGTACGGTTTGACAATTTTAGCATGCTATCAAGGACTTCTTAGAGAATAATTTGATTTCATTACAGGAAAGGGAACTTTCATATTTGTTCTTATTCGCTAAGAAGTGTGATATTAATTATTGGCAGTTTTGTTTTAATGATGATTCACCTCAACAGGTAGCTCAAGCAACATCAAATCAAATGTCCAAGCGTGATCCTCTAAGACCCTACATGAATGTTATTGATGATATGCTAACTCAAATGGTACTACTTGCTCTCTACTTCTTCAAATTTCACTGGTTCCAACAAGGTGCTAAGATTAATACTTTTGATTCCAATACCAGTTTAGAGAAGATCCATCCTTTAAACCACAAGGTGGCAGATTGGGGGAAAATGATATGGACTATGATACAGATGAGAAATCAATGGCAACATTAAGGCGTCATCTCCGCGGAGCTAGAGAGGAGTATTACCGATATAAAAGGTACACTGAATCATAAAGTTTAATCTTTGCAATGTGTTCAGAGTTCCTCTCATGCTTTCCATATCAACATTCATTCTTTTCATACCTTGTCATCTTTTGTTGAGAACTGCTTGCCACAGTCTTCAGATTTTCCTATTTGTACTTGGAATGTCAGTCTACTCCTTGTATTGGGCTCTCTTAGCTGTTCTCCAAGGTTCAGCACCCCTTAGATTAATATTGCATTGAATTAGATATGCCACTCAGCTGGGGCTGAGTTTCAGCCTTACACAGATTGTCGCAAACTTATGGTCCATTTGATTTAGAATTCAAATACAGTTGTTTGTTATTGAAGCCAAGGGATACAAAAATTTGAAGAATACTCGTTTGGCTGAAATGTTTTCAAAAACAGATTTGGAATAGAATTCTTAAATTTAGTACAAATTTAGAAATGATAAAATATCGTTTTCTGAGTTTTATTTTTTTAATTTTTATTCAAGTTGGAATCAAATTCTCTTTGAAACTAGTTCTAAATATTTCGTCCTCCTAGTAAATATCTCTTTCTTCTCCTATCTCATCTTCCCTCGTTCTGTTCTCATCTTCTTCTTTTGTCAATTGCTTTCTCAAATCTAGCAGGCTCTATGTGGTGTTAAAAAGTTTGGCAAGAAAAAAGAAAAAGAAAAAAACTCTCATCCAATCTCTTGTTGATTATCACAAGTAAAGACAAGATTTGTATTTAGATTTATTTTTTATTCATAGTGTAAGTTTAGTTTTCTCCACAATACAATATGTAAATATTTCATTGAAATTGTTTTTCTTACCTCACTTTTTATTTTTTTTAATTGAGACTGCTAAGGAGGGAAATTTCATGTAGAAAAAAGTGCAAGTAAATGTAATGAAATAATTAGTGCATTTAACTTCTAAATTTTATTTTATTTTATTTTTCATATTTAATTGTACATATTCATATCATGAGATATTTTGCTCAATATATGCTAATAAGGGAATATGGTTATGGTCAGACACAATTTTACAAATTTTTAGTTTAGAAACTGTTTTTAGATATTATATCAAACCAATTCTTAATATCAAAATAATAAGAATGCAACTCAAAATTTTGAATTGTATTCTAAATTTTGATAATTATTTTTGAATAATTAATCAAACGTGCCCTTAACTTTACATCTTTTTTCCTACTTAGATTCTAACAAACAAATTTTGTAATGTACTCAAATTTGATAAGGCTTCTTTTAATCTTTTGTACCATATGTATTGAGATAATACCTGCTCCCTCATTCTCTGTTTGCTAATATTCTATAAGGCAAAAGTGCTCCTCCTTTAAGAAAGATTGGAATGCACGTGATGAATTGCCTTGGGATTTATTTATTTTACCTTTTTCTGCATAGTACCTAATATGTCATGTTTTTGGTCTTGCACAAAATATGAAAGGACACTTGAGATAGGTGCTTTGGTTACTGACGCTAATACATGGTTGTGAATGTAGTGACATAAAAAAAATTATCCATAAATTGTTGGTGCTAAAAAGTGAAATCATGAACTATGCTTGGTCAAACTGGTACTGTTGATTTTGACAGATAAGCTGAAATATAGTTGTCCTGGCTGCATAGCCTATTTATACCTCTTTTAGTGATGAAATATGCAGTGTTCGGGTACTTGAATATGTTCTGGAGAAAAGAGTGAAGTTGGAAATTCAGAATTTGTAGTTTGACTAGTATTTACAGTATAAATTAGATTGCTGGCTCTAATAACCATAATTTAATCATGTTTTACAGTGCCTGGCATATCAATTCTCTTTGCATCAATCACTTTTTTTTTTTTATATCCTGTGTCCTCATAATTGGTAATTTGGGTCTTATGTTTGCATTTAGAAATCATTTTTGCTGCATGCTCTTGATGTAAATTTTGAAATTGATCCAACAAATAGATGGTTGATGCTATTTTTTCAGTGGATAAATTTTGGAATATTACAAGTATTGAAGCACTGGTCTTACCCTAGATGCAGAAAGAGTACATCAGAACTCTCAATTTCATTGTCAGTTGTCGCATCCATGTTCTCTAATTTTGAGTTATTTATGCAGTGAGTATATGACCTATGTGGTGGAGGCTTTAGAATTGGAAGATACAATAAGAAATTATGATCGCCGCAATTCAACTGGATGGTTTGCTCTTAAATGCCTTCCATATTATATCATTTCCATGTCATTATATACGTTACAGGATGCTCCCTGTTCACCTTAAATGTTCATTTGATATCATTTCAGGAAGTATATTTCAAGCTTCCGACCAGTTCGGACTGGAAAAATAGTGGCCCTCTTCGATACGATGGGTAGTCATCCAATTTATTTACCCATTTACTTATTTGAAGTTTCTATTTTATATTGCTGGATTATTCAGCTGTATTTTATGATGCATTATTCAGTTTATCATTCAGTATTACTCAGTGATGTATCACTCTGTTTATTTCATTTAGTTCCATGGAGGTCCTAGTTGTTATGTGTTTCTGAAAGAAAACTATGAATGCAAATACAATGTTATCAGTTTTCATGCAAGGATGCATGATGCAAGACAAAATTGTATTATCATGAGTGTTTTATGGAGGAGGAAAGGTGGTTGAATGGCTGTTGAAGGTTTCAAAGTGATTCAGGATTGATCGATTAGGGTTATGTTGGTTTATATGATGGTTTGGTGTGCCATTATTGCTTATAACTAGTGTATCTAGTTGAAGAGAAATTAATAGAAAGAAGAAAAATACAGGTGAGGAACTAGGCAACTGCACCCTTAATAAATCAAAGAGTTATAGATTTCAGAAACTTGCTAAGCCAGTAAAATGCTTGCTGATATGAGATGTGGTGATATAAATCTATGTATGACTCTGTTTTGACCAAAGTAATCTAGTCAATTCTATAATGGCTATCTTCAAACTGGGAAGCAAACTTTGGCTGCTAAAAATTTCTAGAGTACTTTGGACTGCTAGATTATGATGACACCTATAAAAGTTAAAAATAAATTTATGTGCCGGATTTTTTGAAAATGCAGTAGATCTCTGAATAGAAAATGACCTTTCATTGCCATCAATGACGTAAATAACAACAAATTAACCCTTGACTACTTTTTCCATAACCTTCAAGAAGCAATGTTGGTTTGGGGTCATTGGCTGTTGTTTATTTGTACTTTAGGATTAAATATCCAAGCTACACCCTTTCACCACATATGCATTGATGCCAATGATGAAAAATGTCATGCATACTTTTTCTATGACCGTAACTGTATATATAATTTCTTCTGTTTTGTTTTCCTGTTGTCCTGTTATGATGCTCATATGTGAGCTTCTTTCATTTATTATGTTTTGCCTTTTCATTAACTTACATTTTTATGCATTATCATGGCCATATGTGTGTGTGAGACACTATATCTTATTTACTATTATATCAGTTTTAAACTATCTGATTATAGGTCTTCAAATGTAATCCTTCAAAATGGTGTTCTTGCAGAGTTTATTTGGAAATGTATCCTAAGAAAACAAGTTGAGAAGCTTTTAGCTATCATACTTGGTACTATGTCAGCTGCAATTCTTTTAGCTGAGGCAACCCTTCTACCAAGTGGAGTTGATCTCTCTCTTTTTTCAATACTTGTAAACTCTGTGAAATCAGAAGAGGTGCTTGTGCAGGTAATTTTGTGTTCCTTTCCTTTGCACCCTCCCCCAAAAGATAAAAGCTTATGAATCTTGTGTTATATGCTGTCCCTGCTGTCTATTTGGGAACAGTTTTATCATCTTCTGGAGGTGAATATCACTACATAGGTTCTGTAGGATCCATATTCAATTTTGCAGATATGAATTTTCTTAAAGGATGTCAAATTTGCAACGCAGAAGAATATGTTCTTTCTCTGCAATTTTACAAGTTTTGCACATTTTTCATCTCTAAAAGTTTTCCAATTTAAGTATTCTAACTGTAGATAAAGTCTATTTCATTTCCATTTGCTTGCATCATCCGCTTATTATGTTGCATTTTTTTTATACCAGTTTTTGATAATTTCCAATTATTTGAAGATACAAAAGCATAGAGCTCTTGCTATTTGTTTTGTTCTGAATTATATGGTGAAATCCTTGCTTCATGATCTATATTTGCTGCTTTATTTTATATTTGTTTATTTTGCATTACGCTTATAAATATTTAATACTTGTTTCTTTTGTGTTTTCCCGATTTTCCGATTGATTTCTTTTCCCACAGATCTTTGCATTTGTACCTCTGATGTATATGTGCATGTGCACATATTATTCCTTGTTCAAAATTGGAATGTTAATGTTT
>JAXCLQ010029292.1:0-11047 GCA_035584115.1 Cedrela odorata
TAAATAAATAGCAGTAGAACTAATGTTTTTACACTCTCTATATATATTTTTTACAAAAATTATATTCAATTTCAAGCTACTTAATTTTTCATCTAATTTGATTTAATTTTAAACTAAATTTAATTCAAATAAATTATAAATCAATTGAAGTTTAAATTAATAAAATATTGTTTCTAATACATTAGATTATATTAGTAAATAAAAAAAATATTATTACATATGCAAATTGATGTAATACTATTATATTATTATTTCATGTACTATAATTTTACAAGAGTAAAAGGAAATAAATCATATAAACATATGATAACAATGTAATATTATGGCATTAATTTGTAGAAGAAATTATATCTCTAATATAAAATAATAATATATATTAAATGAATTGATCATATTAAAATTTTGGTCTATAAATGAAATTTAGTTTATATGAATGATCGTGAATCAAATTCAAGTTAATTGATATTGAATGATTTCAAAAGAATAGAATTAAATTTATAAGTATGTTACAATTAATTATGATTAATTAACCATAATACATTAATTTATAAGCATAAAAGATTGCCACTTTGACCCCCACAAAAAGGTTAAGACAGTCAAAGTAATGTCTTAACAACAAACATAGTTTCGATTCATGTAATTAATTGTTAATGTAATAAATAATTAAGGATTTATTGGTAAAAAATTTACAACCTACCATATCTCACTTTATGGTAAATCATTCAATTTTCTTTACACCCAATCACCCTATGCTAAATCAATAATTTTGTTTCCATATTCAATATATTTTTATTTTTCAAAATTATTTACCGTACACTTTATTTATTGCCATTGTTGTGAGATGTTTGTTAAATTTCATATATCAATATTCTTTGTAATAGTATATTATATATAAATTTATTTATAAACAAATTGATGTCGTAATATTATATTATTTGTGACATATTTTTATATTTTTACTAAAATAAATTATAATGATATATGTATCTCAACAATATTATTTTTATTACATTAGTTTGTATGATAATGTTTTGTACATGAATTTGTATCTCAAATATTACTGGATTTATATTTATGTATTCTTAAGATTTTATATAATTATAAAATAATTTCAATTTAAATTTAAATTTAAATTATGCTCAATAAATCATTTTACACGTGTCAGTCTTAAAAGCTGTCAATGGCAAGAACATGTAAGAAAGAGAAAGAATAACGATAATAAAATGAAAATATAAAATAATAATAATAATAATAATAATAAAGGGGGAAGGAGAGAGCAGGTTGAAGGTTGAGCAACCAAAATTTTTATGTATGGGTATGAGATTGACTGCTCAACAAACAACTGGAAAATGCAAAATATAAAATAAGCAAAAGCTCACTTCTTTTCTTTTTCTTGTTAAATATAATATAAATAAATAACCAAATATATATATATAAATAAATAACCAAAAAAAAAAAAAAAAAGAGTCTTGCAGAGAATCTACTCACTGTTTCTTTGAAGAAAAAATTTTAATTTGCTATACCTTCTCTATCAAATCTCTTCTGCTTTCTCCACCGGTCTAAATAACTAAACAGAAAGCTCATTTCTTGTTTATACGGACTCTAAATCCCAAACTTTAAGTAATCTCTCTGAACAGCTTCATTCTTTTGACATCCCAATTATCAAAAATCTTTCTTGTTTTCTCTTTCTCTGGGGAGACTTTCTTCAAAATCCCTGCTTTCTTTGGTTCTTGTTTGTGCTTGGGTGGTTTTTATTAGATTCAGTGGCTTGATTCTGTTGAAGAAGTAAAAGAACAGCGAAAAGATGAAGATTTGGAGGTGGGTTTTTGCTGGGATTGTTTTTACTGCCTTTGTATTGAGGATTGATGCTGTGGAGCTGGGTAGGAGACAACCCACTGAGAGAATTTCAGGTCAGATTTTGTGTTATTATGGTTGTTTAACTATTGTGTTTATTTTTGTTAATGATTTGTATTGGTTTGATGCTCGGGTTTATATCTAGTTATTTTTGCTGTTGATTTGAGGTGAAATTTACCCCCTTTAATTGTGATATAGGTTGAATCCTTTGAACTTAGGGTTTTGTTTAGAGGGATCTACTCAAATTGAATATATGCTTGGGTTTTTGACCAAGTTTGTCTCATAGAGAGTACATCAGTCTAATCTTCACATTGTCTTCTGAGATTTATTAGGCGTTCCGTGTAGCTGACACGTATGGAACTAATCACCGTAAATATTGGAAGATGACATTTATACTAGTATCCCAAAGATTTTAGAACTGAAATAGTAGAGAAAAAAGTGAAGATTAGATCTTATACTGACTGGAATTGGCAGACCATATTTGAATTATCTACAACTGGAAATGAGAATTAGCCTTAATGTGTTAAGCAGTCGGTACATTTTACTTTTACGTACAGCTACACTGTTGGGAACAACCAATATGAATGAAAGCACATGCTGTGGTACAATTTGAGTCAGGTCGGACTTAATTGAAGCCCCACTGTGGATAGCAAAGTCTTCTGTGTTGAGTTAGTCTTACTTCATCCTTGATAGATTGTGCTCCTGATAAACATGTTTTTAGGTCAACATATGGTTCAGGTGTAGTTAGTATTGGTGTGATTATCAAAAAGACACTTGAAGAGGTAGATGGTAAATTACATTTATGGGGATCTTCTACCTTGAATGCTTTACAGTGTCCCAGATTCTTGTGAAATTGTTGAGATTAACATTTTTTACATCTAGTAACAGACCTGTATTTGTTTTCTGCATTGGTTCGGGATATAGAGATAATTGTAAAAAGTTACTGATGGTTATTTGAAGCTGTCCTTTGAATTTTGTTTCAATGTAAACTGAGCTGAATTAAAAGCTACGCAAGAAAAGATCGGATTGGGAGTAAATTCCTTTTCTTTCTCTTGGTGCAGTTGATATAATTTTTCAGAGTAGTATGTGCTATTAAGGCTTTATTCCCATGGTCCTAAGAATTATTATATATATTAAAACATGTTATATCAAATTATTTGAATTTTTTATTATTTATTTTTTAAAAGAAAATGCAGCTCCCAATATTTTGAAATTATTGAACTTCTGTTTGATGCAAAATTCTAAGTATCACATAGTAAGCATGCTTGGGTTGTGTGAATGTAGGTAGTGCTGGTGATGTCTTGGAAGATGATCCAGTGGGAAGGTTGAAAGTTTTTGTGTATGAGCTTCCCAGCAAATACAACAAGAAAATTCTGCAAAAGGATCCAAGATGCCTCACCCACATGTTTGCTGCTGAAATCTTTATGCACCGTTTTCTTTTATCTAGCCCTGTTCGAACCCTCAATCCTGAGGAAGCTGATTGGTTCTACACCCCTGTATACACTACTTGTGACCTGACACCAAATGGCCTCCCACTGCCTTTTAAGTCACCTCGAATGATGAGAAGTGCTATACAGCTCATTTCTTCAAATTGGCCATATTGGAATCGAACAGAAGGGGCTGATCACTTTTTTGTCGTTCCCCATGATTTTGGAGCTTGCTTTCATTATCAAGTTAGTAGTTTTTTCTTTTGTTTTTCTTCTCATTTCTTTTTTGATAACTGTTTCAAACCAATTGACAATATTTTTGTGCTTTCTTGAATGACCTATGGGTAACAATCTTTATTGTGTATCTGTGGTCCAATATGATTAAATATTATATTCTAGTTAGTGATTTTTCCGTCATTCGTTCATATTTGATGTTGTTATGTATGCTCTTGCAGGAAGAAAAGGCTATTGAAAGAGGAATTCTTCCCTTACTCCAACATGCTACCTTGGTTCAGACTTTTGGACAACGGAATCATGTTTGCTTGAAAGAGGGTTCGATTACAATTCCTCCATATGCTCCTCCACAGAAAATGCAAGCCCACCTAATTCCTGAAAAAACTCCTAGGTCCATCTTTGTTTATTTCCGAGGATTGTTTTATGATGTTGGAAATGACCCAGAAGGTGGTTACTATGCAAGGTATCTCCCTATGCAAGGGTATTTAGTTCACTGAGATATTGAAGTTTCAATTCCGTTACTTCAATGAGATTGAAAATAAAAAAGGACTTTTTGTGTTAGATTCAGAAGAGTTAAATTTGTTGCTGAGGCATGTCATAACATGTGTTATGGAATTTAGGAACATCAGCCTGGTCATACTCTGCACTGGTTCTTCTTAAAAGCTATGTAAAATGCTAGAAGTCGGAAGAAAAATAGTTGAATAAATTAATTGGGGTTTCCTTCAAATAGCCTGTCAAGCAGAAGGGAATGATTTAGGTTCCCTGGTTTTATCCAAATCTGTAATTACTGTGAAATATACTTGAGCACTTATTAAACTTTGTTCATCATTTTACAGAGGTGCACGAGCTGCAGTGTGGGAGAACTTCAAAGACAATCCTCTTTTTGACATTTCCACTGAACACCCAACGACTTACTACGAGGACATGCAGCGAGCTGTCTTCTGTTTGTGTCCACTCGGCTGGGCCCCATGGAGCCCTAGATTGGTTGAAGCAGTGATATTTGGTTGCATACCTGTTATCATAGCAGATGACATTGTTCTACCTTTTGCTGATGCAATTCCATGGGAGGAAATAGGTGTATATGTAGATGAGAAGGATGTTCCCAACTTGGACACCATACTCACGTCAATTCCAACTGAAGTTATATTGAGAAAGCAGAGATTGCTTGCCAACCCTTCAATGAAGCAGGCTATGTTATTCCCACAACCTGCTCAACCAGGTGATGCTTTCCATCAAGTTTTGAATGGACTTGCACGAAAGTTGCCGCATGATAAGAGTATTTATTTGAAACCAGGTGAGAAGATTTTGAACTGGACTGCCGGCCCGGTTGGTGACCTGAAACCTTGGTAGCTGTTATAACATCCTGTATTGTAAGGAATTTTTGTCATCCTTCCCGCTAGTACTGCACATAAATCTCATGGATTTTGAGATGCAGATATTCCTTAAAAGTGTAAATCGTGATTTTGCCCAAAATGTGTTAGATTATAGTTTCATTCATTCTGCTTTAGGCTTGTCGGTCTTTGTTGTAATTTCTCTGAGGTGAAAGAAATTTGTCGAACCAGAAACGATCTGTTTTATTCTTATGGTTAGAAACCACTGCATTTCATTACATAATGATATCCTCTGGTCTTGCAGTTCTTCTCGGTTGTTAAGCACACATTTTCCTTCGGGTAATATCTTGTACTCAAATTGTCACCAATGCTTTTGCAAGGATAGGCAAAAAATTCTGCTACGGTACACGACTTTAAACAATTTTTATCGAAACAATCTCTTTAACATCAAACATCACACCTGTAAATATTATAATTCTTAGGGTGAAAATTTAAACTGTAATTAACATAAGCTATACGACAGTTTGTAGCAACCAAGATGTCTCGAGGACAGTAAAAAAAGATAAGAACGGTCCAACCCAAAAAGTGGCTGGGGAGGGGCTGGTCTGGTTTGTGTGGGAAACATGAAAGCCACGCTTCCACGTATATTTCAGACACGAGACATCCAATAATATTACACATTTTACATGTACATTCACCACTTTCTTATCTTCTAACTCTTCTTCTCTCAAAACAGACACTGTGAGAAAGAATAAGAAGAAGAACAAAAATGGCTCTGCAAGCACCCACAAGGCTAAGCTCCAGAAATTCTCTTTTAGCTCCTGCAGGAAATGTTGGCCTGCGTCGCCCGTCTGATCGTTTTTCTCTGAAGTCTTCTTTCTTTTCCCCATCGGTTCATCTCTTTCTTTCTACTCATCATGAACGGCTTCTTGCCTCTGCTGCTCCTAAATTTTCAATGCGTGTGGCCTCTAAACAGGCTTATATATGTCGTGATTGTGGGTAATGTTTTTTTTTTTTTTTTATCATTCTTTTTTGTATGTTGTTTGACAGTCTTCGTAAGTTGGATGAATGTTGTTGAATTTTGATGTATTATATGTGTTTGATGCAGGTATATTTACAATGATAGGAAACCCTTCGAGAATTTACCTGATAGTTACTTCTGTCCTGGTATCCCTTTCTACTCATAAATTTGGATTTCTTGTATTCTTCTATGACATTAACACAAGATAGAGAAATGGGTCTGGTTCTTCATGGCATATTACAGTCTTTTAAGTAAATGTGATATTATTGTCTCCCTAAGTAGCTTTTACTTTGAATAACACTGCAGAGAATTAGAAAAAGAAAAAGAAAAAGAAAATGAAAATGAAGATGAAAATGAAAGAAAAACATAGATGTTACTGGCAAATCTGAAACATGGATAAGATTTTGCTAATGCTGTGTGTGGATGACCATTTCTGTGAATTGTATGTTTTGCAATGCAGTTTGTGGCGCTCCTAAAAGGAGATTCAGGCCATATGCCCCCGCAGTGAATAAAAATGTAAATGAGACAGATGCTCGCAAGGCAAGAAAAGCACAAATTCAGAGAGATGAAGCGATTGGGTAA
Organism: Cedrela odorata; assembly: GCA_035584115.1. Classification (NCBI taxonomy): domain Eukaryota; kingdom Viridiplantae; phylum Streptophyta; class Magnoliopsida; order Sapindales; family Meliaceae; genus Cedrela; species Cedrela odorata. The sequence goes on from JAXCLQ010029292.1 coordinate 6,450, forward strand.
ACACCAAATACCACTATTCTCCAACAATATTGGATTTTCCAGTTTATTGTTTCACTTATTTTTCATAAAGCTTCAGTTTCTGAAATGATGCAACTTTTAACTGGTGCAGAAAGGCATTGCCTATAGCCATTGGGGTTGGAGTTGTGGCACTTGCTGGTTTATACTTCTACCTCAACAGTACTTTCTAGGATTAAGAATTGCAAATGTCACCCTTGTTTATTGACAATATTGTTCGTGTAATTCTATTTCATTTGTGGATTTTCTATTCACTTGCACTATACTTTCTTTTTCGCATCCATACCATATCCCAAGAGCTGGAATTGCTATTTGTTATTTGAAAATTAAAGCATTCACGCACAACAGAGTAGCATTGATTTTTAAAGAAATCTTGTCCCTTTGAAGAGCATTCGGCATTTGATAACCTTTATGATAAGAAAATTTACGTATGAGCAGTTACAAACATATTTAGCACTACCATTAGTGTTAACCTCTATGGATACCCTTCTTGATGAAAAGGTGAAAAGTTTTTGATACATCATATCAACCAGAATTTCCTTATAATACAACATCGGTTTCACAACTCACGCCCTCCGTACTGTCTTCATGAAGATATAACATTTACTCTCTAATTCTGTAGTGGGATAACGAATCCAAAGGAGCCCATCCGATGCTTATTCCTCCGGCAAAAGAATATTAATATCGGAGGTTTTACTTATCTAAGTATCCATCACAACAAAATTGACGAAAGGCAAATGACTTATATTATATGTCAGGGAAATACAATTTAACAGATAAACAATTGTTGTAAAATTACATACTTTTTTACATGTAAGCAGTTATCATTCTTGCAAGACAAAAGAACCTTCTATTCTCTTCTCCATGGACTGCGGAGGAGGAAAATTCAAAGGGGAGAACATGTCATTAAAACTAGAACCAGGTGCAGGCTTGAATTCGTATGGACCTTCCTTCACTCCCCACACCTGCAAAGACAAAATAAAGTGCTCCTACTAAAGCCCTTGACCTATTAAGCATAATTTTGGTAAAGGAAAGCAACTATGAATACTAACTTGATTTCCATCATCGTCGAAGCCCCTGTCCCAGGTATGTATTTCATTATTTTTCAACACTGCAAGTTCAGAAGTACAGTAGGTTGCACCACTCTGCCATAGCAACAATAGTTGGTAAGAAAAATTCACACGGAAAGCAAATGACTTCAATATCCCACACCCAGCTTTGGGGCAGAAAGCACAAAGCTGTAGGGAAAGCAATAGACTGAACGACGATAAGAAGGTACACCCACCCATGAATTTGGGAATCCACCTGGTGGAGTTGAACCCTCGTATAAGCAGCGTTTTCCACGGTCACAGCGTCTGAGATATATAGATGTCAAATGTTCCCCAATATCCTGCACATAATAATAATTAAAAAAAATTAACTACACGAAAACACATGCAGATAGACACTGTGCATAATTTCTCTGACTATAGATATAGATTCAGCCACAAACTAACGATTAAATCTTTCTGCCGAGTGCAGCAGCAGACAAGGTTTAGCCAGGCAATAATTCAATGTAATCATAGAGTTGATCTACCAGGATACTATGTAATGACATCTGCAAACTGAATCAATTTAGCACTTAATAATCCAACCAAATCTTTCATGGGCTTAACTTATATAAAAGTAAGACCAGTGAAATTGTTTGAGTTTCAGTAAAGAAAATGCTAATTAATGTCCACAAACTAAATCATTTATCACAAGAAAATCAAAGCAAATTCTTTTGTAGGCTTAACCATATATACAATACAGACAAGTGCAGCTTAAGTTCACAACATATCAAGATAGATTAAACTGATAAGAAAACTTACTAACCAAAGATCAGCCAATACTAATACTTTCTAACCATCCAACCATCCAATTTTATCATTCTTTTTTCAATAATCAATCTATTCACCATCATAGAATTTGAATAAAATAAATGAGCTATAATCGATCATCGAAAGAATAGAATAAAATTCACTTAACTCAGCCATCGCATATGTTTAGCTTTCTAGTTGATGAACGAACTTTTTAGTTATTCAAATCAAGGATTGTTTCATCCATGATTATTCTTCAACTGTAATTTATTTTCCATAATTCCAAATGTTGAGAAGAAAGATTGATTGTCAAATCATTTGATAGCTATAATTAGCCATAAACCAAAACGAAAAAAAGAAGAGAGCGAGAAAGAAAGAGAAATGGTTCTGGCCATTATTGGTCAATTGTTAAAGTACAGATATCTAAGAACATTATTTGCTGGCTACAGTTGGCTTCATCAACTATCATAAACGCCTTCACAGTTCAAAGATAAGCTCAAATTTTTCAAAAACTAATTATGAATAGCTACACCCAAGTCCAAACTATGCAGTGAATTCATACAATGTCCTCAAAGTTCAAAATGCACAAAAATATAATCCTATCTCTCAACAAACTGAATTTAAAACCACAATATGATAAGAGGACTCACACCAATAACTTCTTCAGGTAGTGGGCGCTGATCCCTTGAGCGATCACAAAAATTCTTATATTCCTCAACTTCTCTGATGGCATAGGAACTCACCTGTCCATTTAAAATCAAATATAAAATATAATTAAAAATTACTATTATTGCACTGCATAACAAAAAAAAAAAGCATAATTGCACATAGTACACAGTTTTCTAACAACGATGAAATCACATTAAAAACTATCCATACTGAATCCAATGTCAAAACTCTAATTAAGGCACCAAAGAGAGTAACTGAGTGTAAGATTGAATGGTAAAAGCTGAGAAAACGATGCCACCAAGAATACATAACAATGATGTTGACAACAAGTGACAATAAAAACAATTACATTACTAATAGACACAATAACTGATCACAAACAGATGTCTTAAAAAATACCTCCTAAGTCATCACAACCTTTACACTCAACCCCCTTACTCCTTTCTGTCTGAGAGTTTGTGAAACAGAGATACGTGTCACTACCTCTTTTCAAATTCAGACTTCTACTAATATAGGTTGTAATCAACATAAAATCTAATTTCATAATATATCATACTTTATGTCTCACACATGCATACATATACTTATAGTGATGAGAACAATTATTATAGGAACGATAATGGCACAATGATTAGTGTCCAATTCTGCCACCTCATACACATAAGAAAATCTTCAAGCACTCAGATAATTGAAATAATCAATATTCTAACATGATGCAAAATGTAAAAACTAAAAACTCAATTCATAAATCAGAGTAGAAGCCCACCTCAACATCACATTTCAATTCTTTCGGGCAAGGCTTCACCATATAAAATCTCTGCAACAGTACAAATGTCCGAACTCTATTAAAAGAAAGGAATTACTATGAAAATAAAACATTTCACAGAAACTCTGTCCAAGCACGCATGCACACACACACATGTATAACATCAAAATCATGTTTGAATAAAGCACATAACAAACCTGTCGAAAGGGCTTCTGAGGAGTTCTCCAAAATGCCTAACAATAGGAAAGAGAATCCCCATCAAAATTGGCGAATGTTAACAATAATCTAAAACAATTAAAAAACGAAGGTTAATTAGTAAACTAACTTGCTCAAAATATAAAACCTTCGAACCATCCACCATATCAGCTGCCGGGCAAGTAAGCATTCTGCACAAATGTATTGCAAACGATCAATTGTCTTAAATTTTCAACTGTCATACCAGACGACCAAGAAATTCATGACTAGAGTGTACAGATTTATACTCATATACCAAATGAATACTAATAACTACTAACAATTTTCTTTAAAAGAAAATTAAACACGTACATAAATAGGAGCATATACTATCTGAATACAAGTAGAAGTTAAGTACCTGATGTTGAAGAAATTATCGGGATCTCTCGATGCCTGCTCCCTCGAAAACTATCTCCCAACCACAACAATAACAAAATTTAATTTTTAAAAAATGTTTGGCATAAAAAAGAAGTAATCCTACTAGTAGAAGTACCTTCTCGCCATTGAGTGAGTCAGCAACAATTCGGGCATGGTCCCAGCGGGTCTTGGATTTGGTGAGCCGTTTGAGAAGAAAAGTGCCGCCAACAAGCACAGCTGCTTTCACTATGAATCCTCGAGCTCGGCCCCATCCGTTCGAGTCCGAGTCCGAACCCGTTCCCATATGCAGCAATTTGGTCTCACCAACGCATTCAAACTCGTAATAGCAGAGCAGAGCAAATTCAGTTCAATAATTTAACTTTCCAGTATTCTGAATTCATCAGGACCAATTGTTTGATTACAGTTTCGGGCGTCGTCTGGTAGTGAAAAATGTTTCGCTTTGTGTTGTGTTGTGTTTTCAACGGTGACACGTCACTCTCTATCGTTCTAACGATTTCGTTCTGTTTCCGTTTTGGAGCGGGCCGGCGGGGTTATCACTTAATGGGCCGTGTGGACTATAGTGTTTATATATATATATATATATATAAATTAAATATAAAACTTGAAAAGATGGACATAAAATTAAAAAATAAGTTGCTTAAATTTAAAATAAATAACATAAAAATTTTAAAATACAATTTAAAATTTAAAATAATTAA
>JAXCLQ010029292.1:11147-27206 GCA_035584115.1 Cedrela odorata
GTAGTAATTAAAAACCTCCTTTGGTATATAATTATAATTATAATTATTTTACTTCAACGACTGAGATTATTATTATTATTATTTCTTTTTATGATTGCAATTTGAGGATTTTAGTATGTTAATATTGAAAAATAAAGAGTTATGATGAAATGATTTTAATTTGAGAAATAATCGAGAACCCCCCATCAAAGCCATATTTAAAGACATAGTCGTCAATTATGTATAGCAGTTCATCTTCATCATATCATAATAATAGCACTAAATTCCTCCGAAATTTATTTATTAGCCATTATTGCTATAACTCTCAAAATTTATTGAAAGAAAATGAGGAGAAAGCATATCAAGAAGATAACGATCACAATCACTGCCTCATGAAGGAACTGGAAATTCCTCTAATCAATTTCCCAGAAGAAGAATCATTAATCGCAGATTCAAGCAAACGCTTTTCCTCTTCCTCCTTCCCAAAACAATAAACAGGAGCCTGCCATTTGGAATCCTCAAGCACTGCTCCCACCTCAAATGTCATCATATGCGCAGTATACCCCTCAAAATCGCACCATTTTCAGAAAATAATCATAATCCAATCCCATAATTAGCAACAGAAAATTCAGATGAATAATGGGTATTGATCAAAAATTTTACATTTCAAAATCACTACAAAACATTACCTGTGTAGAAGACCCAATGCACAGGTCTCTTAGTGACAACATCCTCAATAGTACCAAATGAAGTCGACCTTAGTCCACACATTGCAAAGAAAACCGTCCACGTATTTCTGGCCAAGATACTCCGCTCCGTCGAGCCAGTTGGGACGAGGAATTCCGACGGGGAAATTCAAGACTCTGCATTCCTGGTTGGAGTCCAAAGTGTAAATATAAGAGGTGCCATTGTCCCATTAAAGATCATATGTGAGCTTGCCCAGCTGGTTCTGGATTATGTTGAAGTTGCGGCCGTTGGGCCAGTCGTACCAGAGGTCTACTTTCTGAAGGATTCCGCTATTATTCATGAACATAATTGCGTGGAACTGATGCGGCCATGGAGCTGGAGTTGGGTCTGTAGATTTTGATGCAGTTGTGGAGATTTGGAGGGAGATTCGTAAGAGAATGGCGAAAAGAGATGAGGACACGGGTTTGATCGTTGAGGCCATTGTTGGTTCTTTGTTCAGTTAGATAATTACAGAGTGATTAAGGATCAAGGGACAAGGAATGAATTGAACTGAACTGATGAAGCATATGAATGACAGAGCAGAGAGGTGGGGATTCTGGGGTTGGCTTTTATTCTGCTTTGAGAAATTCGTTCATATTTTAAGTTAAGAACATTAAAATTGTAAATCCCAATTTGTCTTCCCAAAACTTTTAGATATTTATACTTTTCCTGATTGTTTGTCATATTCTTATTTCTGCCCCACCACGTTGTTCATATTTGTCTCTTACCCTCTCTCCACTTTGAGTATGCCAACTGCCCCAACTCCATTTTGTCACACACGCCCAATCACACACAAACATACGATAGATAGATAGATACAACTACACTTAAACATATAGATAGACAAAGATGTGCAATCACCTACATATACAGAGAGGAAACATAGATAGAGAAATGCAATCATACCGAGAGATCAAAAATGAAACAAGCATTCGAACCACAATTTTCTCACTAGACTAAATTAGTTTTATTACATGGTCCAGAGAGAAGCTCCCATCTCTTTTGATTTCACTAAAGCCCATTCTTATTCTTAATTGATAACTATGGGCAAAACAAATAATAATTACTAGAGATGCATATATTGTTCTTTACTTGTTACAAAACAACTCAGTTCTTTAAAACCCTGTAGCTTAATGTTGACATGAAAATTACTGGTTCCCAGATACGGGGCTGTATTGGCCTTTCTTGAAATCATCCCATCCCCTTACCCGAGGCTGCCCGGGCTCTGCTCGTGTCTCCAGGGAAGAATGGCTATTGAGGTTGTTCATGACCTTGTTGTGCACAGCAGAAAACACCTATTGCAAACAGAGAAAACATATAAGAACATATTGTTAAGGAAAAAGAGGACAACAAAAAGAACATATTATAAATCTTTTTGACTCTCACAGGATTTGTTTTCACTGCCTCAGGTGGTTGCTCCAGGCCACTCAGCCACTTCCACAGATCTGGGTTTTCCTGAGGAACAGAAACGATACACTCAAACAAAAAAAAAAAAAAAATTGAACTGCTTGCTAACTCTTCTCTTTGAATTGATTCTCATTCCAACAGAATCAGCAAAACATATCTGTCCAAGTAAACCTTACAAGTCTTTCCCCGATGTTTATGCTATGACCTATCCCAAATTTAACTTGTAAGTATTATCGAGCAGCAATATGAAACAAAGTTTGAAACATGACTCTTAACTTTAACATCTTTTAAATCACATATGAAACGCAAGCTTTCAGTTGATCATCCTACCACTCCCACATAGAAATTGAATCTTATGTGTAGCTAATCTTTACATAAGAGGAGAATTACATAAGAAGAACAAGAAAATAACAGTAATTCATCCTGGTAACACTATCGACTAGATTTCCAGCTAATCAAATTAAATTTGTCAGAATTAACAAATCCAAAAGCTTCAGAACTTCTTGGAACTCTTCATCAATGGTAGAATACATATTAAACAGATCAAGTTAATATTGAGCACAACAAACACCACATTGAAACAAATTGAAACCCTAACATCAATAATATTGACATTTCACAAAAGAAAACACGTTACTGTTCTGACAAAATTTCACTACAATCAGCTGTTCCATTAAAAAAATGTGTACTCATATTAAGAATTTCATGCTCCACATCATACAGCCACAACCAATTACAATGTCATTGATCAGTATGGCAAGGACAAAAATGTAACTAATTTTGGGGAGCTAACTACCAACGGATTTCCTTTGCTTTTATGGCATACATTAAGAACCACATTTAATTGACATAATCAAAATGTCAAGCAAGAATAAAAGCTAGATAATGAAAAACAATGCCCATATAATTGCCTTTACTATTCTAAACTGAAAACAAAATGAAAAAAAAAAAAATCCCTTTCAACGCATTGACCCAACATCTGACTTAAAGTTCTTTGAGCATATGAAAACACTATCTTGAAGAAATTAGCCGTGAAAGGTATATAATTTTCTCATAAAAAAAAAGCTGTGGAGGGAGGATTACCAAATCAAGGACATCAACAAGAGCTTTAATCCCATTTTCTTCCAAGGAATAAATATGTCCTTCCACCCGTTTACCCATAACTAAATCCAGCTCCAGAAACCCTCTTTGTTTGCTCCTATATAATAGCCTATCGCAGAATGCAGAGACAGACTATTAATTACTCTTCCGACAGCACTCAATCTTTAGAAATTGATTTCTCAAACGAGGAGAGAATTCGGTGGACGTTAATCAGTGCTCTTCGTAAGCCCGCCATGCTCTTGATGAATGATTTTCTGAGAACAGTGAAATGATCGTAGGCTTATTTATAAACGTATTGTGGCGGGCACCGGGGCCATTCTTGATCCACAAGGCACTTAATAGTTAGGGACTTCGGTCTCGTTGTTATGCTATTTGAAATATAAAGTGTTATTTATTTGAAATATAAATTTGCTCTAGCTTCTTCATTCAAGATTTTGCTCGTTATTTTCAGTATCATCTCTTCTTATACATTGTAAAAAAAATTGTCCTTATTTTCATTATGGTTAAAAGCTTCTGTCTTAAATAGTAAAATTCATTAATTCTTTTTTTTTTTTTTAAACTTCTCTAGTAATTTGATAGAATTTGTTTGTAATATTTTATAAGTTTGCCTCCAGATAATGCATCCATTACTCAGGAGTGTCTGTGAATCCGAATGAGATATTAGTTTCGGTGAAAATTTGGCTACTTTGAATCGTTTTGAAATATCACGTAACTTACTTTTATACTAAAGGTTATTCACAATTAGTCACTAAACAGATGCATCAGGAGTTCATAGAATCAGAAACACAACAAAAGTGCTGTTAAATAAAGGGCTCTTTATTTTGAAAGATAAACAAAAACCTTAAAGGACGAGAAGATTTTGATGTGATACATGAGCTAAATGAGAACATTGAAGACCATAATAATAATAATAATAATAATAATAATAATAATAATAATAATAGCATGAGACTCACACAACTTAATCAACCAAGTTACAACCGTTCGAGTAAGGCGAGACAATACTATTGTAAACCTATTTGGTTTCAAGGAATCACAAAGTATCGGACATTCTATATACTACTCCCCTATTCAGTGCTTCACATACCAACCCAGAGATTCAAACAAATCATGCATCTATCATTTTGTCTCCATCCAACAGTGAATTGCTCACTCTCATTCAATATAGAATCCGTGAAACAATATCTTCATTACAAGAGCCAGTGTGTAAAATTTTTACTTTTCCTATTAGCATTTTGTGGATTTGTTCTCATCTCTAATAGTCTTCAACCCAATTACCTCAAAAGCTTATCTCACGTCTCTCTGCAAAAAATTTTCCTGTTATTGCCTGGTCTGGAAGCAAGGCAAGCCATACTCCAGTGTCAGCACCATCCTCAGCTGAAATATTCCCAGCCCAACCTGTCAAAGCAGTCTTCACCCAGCCTGGGCAGAAGCAGTTGATATAAATCTTCTGACCTTCAAGGCGGTCAGATAGTATCTTTGCCATTAGCCTGGTATAAGTATTAACAGCAAGTTTTGACATAGAGTAGTCAGTTAATGTCTTAGGCCATCCACCAGATTCCCAAGTGCCCTCTTCGACTTGTTCTAGGAAAGTAGAAAGAGTCCTATCAATGATTTCCTCTGAGAGTGTGTCCAAATCACCTAGTTCTTGTCTCAATGTTGGGTCTTCAAGTCTCTGTCAGAATAAACCCAAATTAACCCTCAGTATAGATCAATGAATGAGTGGCAAGATAGAAATTTCAGGAATCTAATGCAACGGTATTTAAAATTGATATTCTCTTATTAAAAAAGGATATATCAAATTAAATGACAACAAGAAGCACAAAAGTTTCTCTATTAAAAGCAATCCAAGTCTGTTATCACATCACTCGTTTCCAGAAGGCAAGTATCAAATTGAAACTAAGTGGGCATCAACCATTAACCACATAGCAAAATAAGCATCTGTGCTTGCCTTCTACTGTTTCAGTTTATAGGATAGCCCACAGCACATTTTGCAATTGCACACACCAATAATTTTGCTACAAAGTATTGCTAATGGGATGTGAGTTTTCTGATAAAAGCGAGCAGAGCTAGACCCAAAAGAAGAGTAAAAAGATTTGTAATCATACAATAACATTACAGAAGCAGAAACGAAATCTCTCTCTCTCATGGATTAAAAAAAAAGATTAAAGACATTTAAAGTATAAAATGCAAAAAGGGGAAGAGGTTAAAATAGATTTACTCACATTACGCCTGCCATTTAGTTTACCTAGCCGTGAACTCACACTAACAATACGAGCACCAACGGCAGAAGGTCTCATTATTGGGATCATAGCTTTAATCATATTTTTGGTGCCATAATAGTTGGTTGCAATAACTTCTTTGGCAAATTCAACTGAATTATCAGAACCAAAATTGTAATTAACACCTGCATTATTAACCTGCAAAATATAAGTTCGCATAAAACACATCAAAAAAGTACATCAGTGAATTAAGCTATATCAGTAATTTAGGCTACACACAACAATAGATTCAAAACTTAAGTAAATCAAAACCATAAACAGACATCCACCTTTAGTAACTAGTCAACATGAAATGACAAATCAAAAGACAAATGAATCAAATGCCAAAATGCCACAGATGAATATAGCACTAAAATTAAAGATCATGTTTTGGAGAATTACCAGAATATTTATGCCACCATATCGTTCTTGTATCCAATCACAAAACTCTTGGATTGATGATTGGTCTAAGACATCAAGTTGATGGATGTCCACATTAAAACCTCCTTCTTGCAAGACCTTAGCTGCTTCAAGGCCAACACTAGTGTCTCTTGATGTCAGTATAACCGTTAATCCATGATCGGCAAGTTGTCTGGCAATCTCAAACCCAATTCCTCTGTTAGCACCAGTCACCACCGCAACAGTGTCCGACGACCACCATCTATTATAAACACACCCATCAAACGTGAATATCAAACACACACACACACCACTCGTTATATTAATGCCCAATGCAGACAGCTCTATTGACATTTATACGAGCATTTCCGAAGAATTTTAAATTCTGAAATCGCATATAATGAAATGAACAGATCCATCAAAGAAATAAACAACACAGACAAATTCAAATAAGGGTTTCTCACTCCTATAAATAAAATAGAGAGAATTCAAACGAATTTGAGTCGATAGGTATATTACTTAGAATAATAAATAAAGATATAATGAATTTACAGAAATGGGTACCTCTGGTGATCGGAGTAGGGAATGGTGCGGAGGAGGGAAATCTCTTGGAGTCTCTTTTCTCTTCTCTCCTTTGCCTTTTCCTTTTTTCCCGTCATTTCCTTTGCTTTCGATTTCCTTTCACTTGGGACGATTGAGAGCGAAAGAGAAAAACGCAGCTCTGGTATTCTGATGGATAATTGGAGAAGATTCTCGATTCGATTGGTGTAGTAGCAAGCTAGCAGCCCATGACACGTTGTTGGTCAAGAGCTTCAATCTCTAAATTTAGATCAAACTTCAATCTCTAAATTTAGGTCTAATTTCCCGATTTCTAAGGGTTTTCACTTCCACCGTTGTAGCCTCTCGAAGGTGAAATGTTGTTACACCACTTACCATTTTCCTTTTCTTTTTTTTATTGTTTATTTTTTCTGTTTTTAACTGTGCCAGGTGGTCGTTGTACGGGTGATTCTGAGAGTGTTTTATCTTATGACACCTAATTACTTTACTTATGTGAAAGAAAATTATTTATTTATTAATTAATAAATAATTTTTTATTATTAATTACATAATAATATGATAGACTGTCAATCCTTTCTGGCAATGCATTAATTTTAAGAACTGCGTTTGCCTTCGTTTGTAGTCGAACACTTAAAGAAACAAATATCGAAGACAACCAGTTTTGTAATTGGTTCTCTCTAAGTTATTAAAAAAAAATTAATAAATTTAATTAAAATAATTTTTTTATTCTTATACAATAAAAAATTAATTAATAATTTTATAATTTTTCCAAATTTTACATTATAATTTTAAGTTTTATGTATTATGTTTAAGTATATTCTTAACACATTTTAAATTTTATGTTAAATGGATTAAATTTTGCATTATATATTTAAAGACCAAATATTCATTGATTTCAAGTTTTACATTGTGGTTTTAAATTCTGTATTACAATTCCAAGTATTTTGTATTGAATTTCAAGTTTATTTTCGTGTGTTTTAAATTTTGTGTTGTTTATATCAAATTTTGCATTGCACGTCTCAAGCTTAACATTATTTCAATCCATTGTGTGTGTGTATATATATATACACACACATATATATCAATTTTGTATTAATTGTTTTAAATTTTATATTATTTTTTAAGTTTATTTTAAAGATGTTTCAAATTTTACATTGAATGTACCAAATTTTACATTTTGTATTTCAAATTTAATGTTATTTTCACCAATTGTTTATAAGTTTCAAGTTTTAGATTAACTGTTTCAAATTTTACGTCATGATTTTAAATTTTGTGTAATGCGTTTAAGTCTATTTTAAAAACATTTTAAATTGTGTTAAATGTACCCAATTTTGTACTATACATTTCAAGTTTAACATTACTCTTAATAATTGTTCATAGGTTTCAAGTTTTTCTTTAATTGTTTCAAATTTTGTTCATTGCGTTTTAAGTTTATTTTTAAAAAGTTTCAAGCCTTATATGTTAGGTTTATCAAGTTTTGCGTCTCAAGTTCAACATTATTAGCACCAACTGTTAAATACAACCAATAAAATTATGTTATACACCCAATTGGATAAATTTCAATTTTTTTGTTAATGGTATCTGATATTGCATTGTACGTTTCAAATACCATGTTATTGGCACCAACTATTAAACACATCCAACAAAATTGTTTTATACAACCAATTGAATCAATTTCAAGTCTATTGTTGAAGGTATCTAGTATTTATATTTTAAGTTTCAAGTTCTTTTGCTCTAACTGTTCAATGCATCTCATGAAACTGTTGAACAATTTCAAGTTGTATATTAAAAGCATCGAGTATTGAATTGTCTTTCAAATTTATTGTATTTGGTACCAAATACTAAATATATTGACAAAATTATTTTGTACTCATAAAGAAGTTACAAATTTTCGTAAACAATAATTCACCATAAAATTACAATGAATTATGTATAAATTTATATACAAACATTTATAGGGGAACGTAGTTATTGGCCTAAAAGACTAAAATGTTATGTGGTGTTATTTATTTATCTTTATATGTTGAAGATCGACCCAAATTTTATTTCATGTGGGATATGAAATTTTTATTCACTCAATTACGTGACTAAGTCCATCTATTATGAGCTTATATTTCTCGTACTATCTATTCTCACAATTTTATTAAAACACATCAAACATGACAATCTTATGTTGGAACACATAACACAAATTTTAGGAGCTAGTATGCATATAAGAACTTAGATTTGTATGATAATATTTGTCATGGGTTGATGCTTGCTATCAGCTTAAAAATAACTTACTTCTTAGGTTGTGTCATTCAACATTGGCCCCAACTTTACATATTTTTAAATTTTAAAATATATTTTGTTACCTACAAAATATATTTATTTATATTTTGATCATTCTAATTTTAAAAAGTGAATATTTAATCTCATAATTTATAATTATTTTTAAAATTTTAACTTACTAATTTTAATTTTTAAAATTTTGATTGCCAATTATAAGGGTATTCAGCGGTTTTAATTCGAACTGGAATCGCCAAAAACCAAACCGAAAAAACAGGTTTCGAACCGAAATTGATTATTTTAGGGTAGGTACCAGTTATAAAAAATCAAAAACCGATTTTTAGAGTAGGTTCAGGTTCTAAAAATTGTGGAACAGGAATCGAACTGAAGAACCGGTTCTATTTAAAAATAAAAAATTATTTTTCACTTCAAATAAATTAAATCTCACCTCATATTTAAATACAAACTCTTAATCATTGAATTACATATATAAATTTATACAATTTATTAAAAATAACACATTTTATTTATTGAGTTACATAGAAAAAATTAATTTATATGTTTATAATGTTTTATTTAACTTAATATATCATATTATTTGTACAATAATTTAATAAAATCGTAATGTGTATATATTTATTTTAAAATTGTCAAACAAGTTAACAATTATAATAAATAAATATATTAATTGTATAATATTATTAGATATATAATTGTACCTTCATAAAAAAAAATTAAATTTCTCTTTTTAGTGATATGTAATATTAACTCAAATAATAATACAATATTTTTTCAATAATTAGTCATATATTAATTCTATTTAATAATTTATTTCTCTTCTCTTTTGTTTACTCAATTTTTCGTCATGTATACAATACTTTTATAATTTAATTTAATTGATTTTATTTTTAAATTTTTATTATGCAATTAAAAATTAAAAAAATTGAGATAATTGATAAAAAAAAAAAAAAAAAAAGATACCCTGTTTTCGAATTGGAACAGAACTAGAATCAAATTGGAATAAAAAAAAAAAGGTACTCTCTTAAACAAGGTAGATTCCGGTTCTAAAATTTAAGAACTGAATTATTTATGATAAGTTCCAGTTCTGAGTAGAATCGAAACCGATTTTGAACACTCTAGCCAATTATGAAAAGTGAGTATTTTAACTTCATAATTTATAAAAATTTTTTTAACATTTTAATTCCCAACTTTTCATTTCTAACTTTGCCTCTATCCATAAATAAATATAAATATTTTATTTTTTGAGTTACTTTTAAAATTGATAGTTTAAATACTTTTATTCTGTATAAAAATTGTTTAACAAATCTTCTTGTTCTTTCTAAGGAGATAATCCAACTATTTTTTTTAATTTTAAAATTAATTAATTTTTCAAATAAAATATTATAAAATAAATAGAAAAAATATTTAATTCTCTTTGTAATTTTTTTTGACTATCTTTAAAATATATATATATATATATATATAATTTAACAAGCATAAGCTTTATATAAGCTTTATATGTAATATAATACAAAATATTACAATACAACAAGTGTATCTATGTATGCATAAATACTATGTATAGGTATTAGAAATTTCGAAGGTTGATTATATTTTTATTTTATTTAAATCATTGAGGTTTACTTTGATATAGATTTGATCAAATCTTATGAAACTAACCTTGCTTTGAAGTTTATATTAATTAATGAGCTTATTAAAAAAGTTATTGTGGTTAAATTGTTGTAACTTAAAAATTATATTGGAATATGACAAAAATTTCAAATGATAGTTTATGTTTGGGAAAATACTCAGAATACGGATGAAACTCAATGGACTTTGAGCCCACTAGGTATGACACAGCGTTAAAGTCTTAACTACTAGCAAAAGTCTTACAAAAAACAAATAGAATTTAAGGCCTATTTTAGTAACGTCCCCGTATTCGGAGATGCTACCGACAAATGATGGGGTCCACTATTATCCTAAGCCTCTCTCTTTGTGTGTATGAAATGCATACACTGTCCTCATATCTCACATTATAACAATGATTTAATGTAGAAGACGCATAAGAGCAATAAGCCAAATCATAATAATAAATGTAATTTATGCTTATTTTACAATAAATGACTGTATCATAATATAAGTCATGGTTTGTACATGACTCCACAATATACTATTATTTGAACCATGCAAGACTCTCGATGCATGATGGATCTATATATCCTAGTAATTATAGTGTGTATCCTCTTCCTTTATCTGTGCTTATCGCTGTACTGAAATTTTTCTCTCTTCTTTCTAATTACATGTCTAACTCGCAAAACTGAAAAGATGAGGGGAGGGGGGGATGGTGAGTCCTAAAGATCCAATAAGTGGACATAGTGAAATAAGAAAATATAAGCGAAGAGTAAGAGTATTAAATTTTGAGTATAAACATTATGTAGTAACTTAAAACCATTTATTTGAAAACTAACAAAACAATATAATAATTTTCATATATAAAATCTGTGGATGATCCATTATATGTCTTTGAGTTTGCTAGGAAACCATTCCCTGAAACATCTCCTGATGTACATCCGATTGACATCTCGAGATCTGCTAACGAGTTATTTTATATCAGTATATGGAATAAAATCAGTAAGCCATCTCGTTAGCATTGGCCTGAATAAGAGGTACGGTGTAAGATACTAGCTTATCCAGTAGTAATTTCTCCCTTACCCTTGTATCTAATAAGAGTGAAATGCACAATTCTACAACTCTATTTCCAATTTCTCAAATACAGACAGACATATATATATCATCTCCCTTACGCCTCCTCTTAGTAAAGATGAAACATTTGTACAGAAGTGCTATATTGAACACTTTACACAAAAATTCACATCATATAATCTGTACAAAATCTTTCATTATATTTATCACATATCAGCATCAGAAATCCATTTATCACACATCAATCCGTCCACAGAATATAGTATAAATATCTAGTCACATTTTCGAAATATTTACCCTTACTCCAAACATGTAAGTTTTCATTCATATTAAATATTCATAATGCTGAATTTATAAAATAGCTTAATAATTCAAATAAATTTCCAAACATGTATATTTTAAATATATTATCCAAACCATAATTAAGAAACATGAAATAAAATATTCATTTAATTCGTTTTTTCAAAACATTTATAATTCAAACACTTCGCATAAATAATATTTTGAAAAATAAAGCATCCACTCACAGGTTTACACTTATCCCATCCGAGTCGCTGTACTATTGGCAGTAGGCCCGTCAATAAATCTACAAATGCACACCCTTTTCATTAAAACCTCGAAATGTCGTGCACTTGCTATATGGATCAATAAGTATATTATATATAACTAACGTCCTCAGTAAGAGATTAAAATATCTCAAATGCTTATAAATTTCACAGGGATTCGAACTTCGATCTCCTAATTTCGGAGATTCACCCCTTCATTTCCCATTTATTTTAGATACTAGCTTTCATGAAACATGGTGACTTCCAAGTTTCACTGTGACTAATCGGAAGCACCTTTTAAGCCAAAGGATTACTATGTTCATCCTTTATACATATAATTTATATAGCCTTTTATGGTGTTTTATTTGGATTTCTAGAGTTTAACTCATACTTAAATAAATAGACACTGTTCCAACCCAATTTCGCAATAGGGTAATAGGTTTTTCAAATTTTTTGGGAATTTGTTTCTCAATGGAAAAATCTAATTTTTAACTATATCATTCCTTGTTAAGTCTAGTTTTTGTATCCCTTTAGGAATCTTGATTCCAATTCCTAATATTCGAGTTATGATCAATTTTCTAGACGTGATGCAATAAAACAGGGTATATATAGTAACAAGACAACATTTTTGAATTTTTCTATGATCTCGTTTCGTCACAAAATAAGCTAATTTTTAGATATGTTATTTTTCTATGTGTCTAGCTTTCTTTAAATTTTATGGTGCTAAAATAAGAGGTCGAGAATACTATTTTGTTTTGAGTTTTCAATATGCTGCTCAGCATTTTTAGCAAACCAAAGTGTCTTATTGGGCAGTTAAGTTCCTAAAATTTTTAGGAACACATCCTAACACGAAAAATTCTAATTTTTCACTATATGGCTCATAATCGTGTATAGTTTCTCTAGAATTTTACGCTTTGCTGATTGGAGGTCTATAATTCATTTTATAAATAAAATACCGAGCCCAGGTCAGAAATTCCAACAACCAAAATTTATACTCTTGCCTTGCCGATTTTCTAGCAACCTATACATGCATACTTAAACCAAGTTTTCACTACCCTATCATTCTCTACACAATCCCACCACTATATTATCATGAAATCACACTCTAAATTTTCATTTTTCATACACCAAAATAATTAGAACACAACCAAATGAATAACCATGTATTGTTATTATTATTCCTTAACCACAAGTTCCAATCACACACTTTTTATATGCAATCCATACGAAATCAATTCATAATCCAAAAATTATAACCTAACACATACATACTCACCTTTTTTGATGCTGGAAACCAAGCACTTTTCCCCTTCTTCTCCTCTCCTCTCTTGTCGGCCAAACACTCTATCTCAATCATTTTCTCAACAACCAAACAACTAGATCATTCAACCAAAATCATAACAAATTACAGCAAGCCCAAAAACCACATCCACATAAAATCCTATATTGTCTCTTAATTTCTTCCTCTCAAGCCCCAATGGGTTCTTCTCTTATCCTACCAGCATAACATAAATGACAGAAAAATAAGAAAAAGAAAACACGGCAAACACAAATAACTTTTACCTCTCCAAATCATGATTTGCTACTATTTCTCTAAGAATAAAATAAATCCCAATTCAGAGAGAAGCAAATAACACCTCAAAAATGAAAGACTATTGGAAACTACATCCAAGCTCTAAGAAAAGTTAACCAATCCAATCCCAACAATGTTACATAGAACTTCTTAAATTCCAAGTAACTCAATGAAAATTCTAACGCATTAGTTTTGTAACAATATTTAATCTTGAAAGAAATCTTCCAAATCAAAATCCAGCAACACATATAACAAATCAAAATAAAAAAGAACACAAATAAAAGCTCATAAATCGTAAAACCCAGAAAAGAAAATGAAGAAAAGAACTCATTTTTCTTTATTCTATTTCATTCCTTCTCGTTTCCTTGGATGACTAACACTAGCTTCTCTCATTGTAAATCCTGTTTTGCGAATATAGGGACTAAAAAGAGGATTTTTCAAAGTTTTTAGTTATTTTTAGAATTTTTTAAAAAAGAATAAGAGTTTCATTGAAATTTCACTATAAGATAAATGAAATGTGGCCAAGCAGTTCATCCATATTCATTTCTTTTTCTTTCTCTCACACAGAAGATCGTTTTCTTCATTTCTCTCTCTCAATTCTCGGTCAAATTACTTTAAATTTGGCCAATTATCTTTCAAATTACCATTGTCAAATGATTTCTCGTTCTCTCATCTTTGATTTAATAACAATTTTGGACTAGAAAAGGCAAAAAGAAGCAAGGAAGAAATCTTGGTTTCGAAAAGAAGGTTAGGGTTGAAGTCAATTTGGGGGATTTTTCAAATCCAATCATTAAAGCAAATTTAAGAAGTTTTCTTGAATTTTGGTAAATATTCCACCTATCTTAAAGTTTTAGAATTTATTATGGTCTAAATTTTGAAATGGGTTTTATTATGTATGAGTTACGTTTTTTATTTGTGATATTATTTTAAAGTGAGCATTATAACTTGGATAAGTCTCTTTAATAATTGTTCTTTAAGTGTTGAAAGTGAGTTTAAGAGTTTGAGTTAGTACGAAAATGGATTGGGATTGAAATTAATTGGAAGAGAAATGAAGTAATATTGATAGTTTGAACCTTTTAATGGTTAATCTCGATTTCTGAAAAATAGAGCCGTTTTTAGAAAAAAGTCCATTAGAGACAAAATTGTTTTACACTAAAAGACTTTTTCAACGAGTACTTATAATATCAAATCAGAGCTCATTTGTTTTATCAAAGAGTCCCTGAAATATTCTGATTTTGTCAAATTTTGTCTTTAGAAAATTTTAAGTTTTGAGTATATGCTTTTGACCCGAGGACAATGCTTTTAATAGAGTAATTCTTTTAACCCGAAAACAATACTCTTGACCAAGAGTAATACTTCTGACCTGAGAACAATGTTTTTGACCTGAGAGCAATGCTTTCGATCCGAGGATAATGTTCTTAACTAAGAGCAATAATTTTGACCTGAGAATAATACTCTTAACCAAGAGCAATGCTTTTGACCTGAGAACAATGTTTCTGACCCAAGAGTAATATTTCTGACCCTAGAACAACGTTCCTGATCTGAAAGCATTGCTTTTAACCCAATAACAATACTCTTGACCTAAGAGTAATGCTTCTGATCCGTGAACAATGTTCCTGACCTGAGAGCATTGCTTTTGACTCAAAAATAATGCTCTTGACCTGAAAATAATGTTTCTAACCCGTAAACAATGTTCCTGACCTGAGATCATTACTTCTAATCCAAGAACAATGCTCCTGATTTGAGAGCATTGCTTCTGATCCGAGAACAATGCTCCTGACCTAAGAGCATTACTTTTGTCCTACGAGTAATGCTCTTGACCTGAGAGTAATGCTTCTGACCAGAGAACGATGCTCTTGACCTAAGAATAATATATCTGACCCTAGTAGTATACTTCCAACCCCGATTTTGACCTGAATTGTATGTCAAACTTTAAGAGGTTATAATTTTAGATCTAGAAAAAGTTAGAGGACATACAAGATATCACAGAAAGATCTTTTCGAGCTCTATAGCATGATTATTAAGGTTTACCTGATTAAGGTCATTTTTGAGGTTAAAAAGTCAATGCATAGTTTATAGGTATATATATATATATATATATATATATATGATTAATGCATATCACGTATACATGCATTAATTAAGGGTTTGTATAAGTGTGGATAGAATTGAATATTAACAATATTCAACATGTATTATTTAGGCACCGAGAATTCAGAAGAAAGAATTAGTAAGCGCGATGATCAGTAGTAGGAACGGTTACCCTTTTATTGTTGTGAGTAAATCTATACATACATGAATATTATATTGATATATATGTTATATATATATATATATATGTATTACTCGTGAGCTAAACAAGCGATTTTATTATTAAAGTGAAATTTAAAATGAATATGTAATATATATTTATAAATGATTTAAATTGATATTGGGAATATTTGATTATTTGGACTGCTATTAAATATTATTAGATATATAAGCTAAAATAGTCAAGGAAGTTGGATTTGTTTTATATGATTTGAAATTATAGTTTGAA
>JAXCLQ010029311.1:0-14863 GCA_035584115.1 Cedrela odorata
ACTTAGTGCAAAATTTAAAAAACCGGGCCAAGGACTGGTATGCTGTTGTTTTATTTGCTACTTGTATATGTTGTAATAGTTCTGACATGTTATCACTAGAAGCAAGCATTGCCTTTGCATCATGGTACAGGAGGATGGTGAGGAGACATTAAGTTTGGCGGATCCAAATTTATTGCAGGATGAATCTCAACTGTCGATAGTTTCTGCAGATGCGCCATTGCTTGATACTGTAAATCAACGTGAACTTTCGTTTACTCTGTCTACCTCTCTCTCTAGTGACACTGAGAAGCTTGCTTTGATGCCCAAAGACTCGCTGAACTCTAAAGCGCTGTTGGAACCGGAAGATTCTGGAGAAGCATCTGTCCTTTTGCCTCAAGTAGCGGGTCTGAGAAGTAATGTCCTTCCCTTGGAAAATCCCAAGGAGATGATTGCACGTTGGAAAATAGATCAATTGGACCTGAAAACTGTAGTTGGAGATGCTCTACTGTCTGGTCGTCTTCCTTTGGCAGTTCTTCAGCTGCATCTTCATCGTTCAACAGAATCTTCCACTGAAGAAGAGCATCATGATACTTTCACTGAAGTTTGTGACATTGGAAGAGCTATTGCTTATGACTTATTTTTGAAGGTAGCTTATTGTCGCTCTGAACAAGCTAAAGTTGTTTGTATTTCTGCACTAATGGTACATGAACAATAGGGTGAAACTGGACTCGCTGTGGCAACATTGCAAAGGCTCGGGGAAGATATTGAAATCTGCCTCAAACAGTTAGTATTTGGCACAGTGAGAAGATCACTACGTATGCAAATTGCTGAGGAGATGAGAAGATATGGTTACTTGGGACCATTTGAGTGGAAGATGTTGGAGAGGATATCACTCCTTGAGGTATGTGAAAGTTAATACTTTTTGGATTGCAAGCTATATGCTATATGATTTTAAGGTCTCTATTCTGATGATTTGTTTGATCTCTTTTCTCTGTGTTTCTCTCTGGTGGAAAAGCTGCTTTATCCTAGCAGTAGTTTCTGGAAAACATTTCTTGGCAGGCAAAAAGAATTCGTTAGAGATATGAAAACTTTAAGTTCTCCAGGAGAAATATATTTGCACCTTTTGGATTCACCTTTGTTTAACAATCTTACCATTGAATGTGGTGAGATTGATGGGGTTGTTTTGGGTTCATGGACAAATGTCAATGAAAGTTCATCCGACCCTGTGGTTGATGAAGATAATGCTCATATTGGATATTGGGCTGCTGCTGCCATGTGGTCTAATGCTTGGGATCAAAGAACCATTGATCGTGTAAGTCACTACTCATGTTTTCTTGTGTCCTACCATTTCAAAAATTGCATTCTGTTGTTGTTGTCACCAAGGGGATAGCCTAATTGGTTTGGCCTCTTGTAGTGGAAGCAAGAAGCCAAGGGATTGATTCTGATCCCCCTCTCACTGCCCTCGGAGGGGGAATTTCTTTAATTTGCATCTGTGTGTTTGGTGGGGATGTGTGAAACTTAAAAAAAGAAAGTGGAGGAAGGAAAAATTCATTGTTGTGGTAAGATAGGATCTAGTCCCCATTTGAGACTGAGGCCCACTATTTTTGATTGTATTAGATTTTTTTCCCCGAATGTTGTATGCACAAGTATTGATGTACTAAACTTATAATCTTTCTTCTCTGTGTGGTTTATTGAAGTATATCAGGACTTGGGATTACTTATTTTGCTCATTTAGGATCTTCGTAATTTTAATGACTGCTATAGTTAAAAGTTGTACATAAAATTAAGGATCCTACTACAATTATAACCTTATTCTTTTGCTTATTAATGCATGAGGGTACCTATAGCAAGCTCATTCAACAAGATATTAAACAAGGGCAGTAGTTAACATTGTTGAATGAATTTTTTACATCTTTTGTCATGTCATAGCAAAATGATGCTGATTTCCACAATAAAAATGTTGAGCTTTAGGTTTTAGTGACTTTGATTCCTATTCTTTTTGCACGATAGAATGACATCTTTTCCTCTTTAAAAGCAAGAGAGTTTTTATTTTTCTTGATGCCTTTAGGGCTAGTTTGGTACGCAAGATAGGATAGGATATGATAAAGTTAATAATTTAGGATATAATAGGATTATGTGTAATATTATATTATATTTGACATATGATAAGATAGGATAAAATTATATATATTTATTTTTAGAATTATTAAAAACTAAATAAAATAATTAATTATTTAAAATAAAATAAATATTTTAAAATATTAATTTGAATTATTTATAAATTATTTTTTGACTTCAAATACTTTTCTGATCTTATCCTATGTTATCCCAAGGGTTGCTTTGGTATAAATTTTTTTATCATTTCCTTACCAAACATGTGGGCCAAGTATAATTTATGTGGACTCTATATATTTTATCCTATTCTGAGGTTGCCAAACATGGGATTGAACTATTTACCATGCACCAAACTGGGCCTTAAAGTATTACATGTTCTTCATGATATCTAAAGTATAGCTTTCTATTTCTACATATCAACAATTTGTTTGATTTTATTTTAAATTCACTATGAGCAAGAATATCTTCTTTAAATCTCTCAGTGAACTCATTGTCACCCAGTTAGCTAGATATTTAACATTTTAAACTAAGATGGTGTGTATCTTGCTCATCTTCGCGTATATCTAATTAATGCTGAATACTATTACTGCATCTTTGTTTTTATGTTTCTTGTGAGCATACTTTGTTTTCGTTTGTGTATACGGCTTAATAATTGAACTATGGATTTGTGATATATTCTAATAGATGTCTCATTTACAGATAGTATTGGATCAGCCTTTTCTTATGGGTGTTCATGTATTGTGGGAATCGCAATTGGAGTACCACATATGCCATAATGATTGGGAGGAAGTCTTCAAACTTCTGGATGTTATTCATACGTCTGTGCTATTAGATGGAAGCCTCCAGATTGCTTTGGATGGTTTGCACCCTGCTTCAGCTATTGGTTGCAATAATGAATTATTCAACTATGGCAATTATATATGCTCTATCGAAGAACTGGATGCTGTTTGCATGGATGTTCCGGGAGTTAAAATTTTTAGGTTGTCTGCCAATGTTATGTGCTCCATGTGGTTGAGGATGCTCATGGAGCAGGAGCTGGCTAAAAAATTTGTCTTTTTGAAGGAATACTGGGATGGCACAACAGAAATAGTAGCTCTTCTGGCCCATTCTGGCTTCATTACAAGCAGAAATAATATATCATCTCACAATGATTCTATTGAGATTTTATCAAATAGTGTTGGAAAATCTCCTGTTGCTGTGCAAGCTTTGGATAAATTACTAATCCATCACTGTGCAGAACATAACTTGCCAAATCTTTTGGACCTTTACCTTGATCATCACAAGTTGGTTCTAGATAGTGATTTACTTCGTTCATTACTGGAAGCGGCAGTAAGTGCTCTCTCGTTAAATTATCATTCTTTCTGTTGGATCTATTCTTATTATTTTTATTAATCGCAGCTTTACGTTCTCATGATTCATTAGCTGGAAATGATCTCTCATTCAATTATCATTCTTTGAGTTTAACATTAATTTATCAAAAATAGAAAAATTATTTTCCTAATTTTGTAACAGTGTTCTGTATATTCCTGGATTTAAGAAACAAAAAATAGGTTTTGAAAATTGATAATATGCCCTCATACTCATCTCCATTTTGGATGCTTGAAGAAAGTCTCAGCTGAAGGCAGAGTAGTGCTGGTAAATCTTGGAGTATTTAAAAATTTGAATGAGCAAGTACAAAGCAATGTCCTGCTAAATTAGCTGCATGTTTTCTAGTCTGAGTTAGTAATATTCTTTTTTTTTTTGGGTCAAGCAAACTCATGATTCAAAACTGTTTGTTGCACATTATTAGCATCCTAAGCGGGTGATTTCTTAGTTTTTCATGTGCATTATTTTTTCTTCTGAGCCAGGAGAGTGCGCTGATTGATTAATTGTGCTAGGAAGGGAAACTTGCAGAATGGTGGTAAAACGAAATTCCCCTTACATGCTAAACTTTCCTGCTGAACTCTGAAGTAGACTTTCAGCTCAATCCTAACAGTAGCTTTACAAATATTTTTATTGAACTGTTTGATTGATTTGATCATCATAGTGTAATCTCCACTCTGTAGTCCATGAGGCTTAGAAAAAGCCATGTCCACTGTGTTTTAAGGTCTTTATTACTGTGTCATGTTTTGCCATGAGGCTTAGAATGCAATGAATATTTTGTGTATGCACTTACCTGTCTTTGTTTTATGTGATGCATCTGTTCAGGGAGATTGTCAATGGGCCAGATGGTTGCTCTTGTCTAGGATTAAGGGGCATGAATATGATGCATCATTTTCTAATGCTCGTTCAATAATATCACATAATTTAGTGTCTGGTAGCAACCTCACTGTTCTAAGGATTGATGATATAATTCGTACTGTTGATGACATTGCGGAAGGAGGGGGAGAATTGGCTGCTTTAGCAACTCTAATGTATGCTCCAGCCCCAATTCAAAACTACTTTAGTAGTGGGAGTGTAAGGCATAGAAGCTCTTCAGCCCAGTGCACACTGGAGAACCTGAGACCCACTCTGCAACGCTTCCCTACGTTGTGGCGCACAATTGTAGCAGCATGTTTTGGAGAGGATACATCTTGCAATTTTTTGGGTCCTAGAGCAAAGAATGGTTAGCTTTTAAACTCTTATATTCTTTGGTTCTTTGATTCACGTCCATGTGGAAATTAAACATTGTGCTACCTTAGTCTTATAATATAATTCTTCTTTGGGTTTATTTTGATAATTCAGCTTTATCAGACTACCTGAATTGGCGTGACAACATCTTCTTCTCTTCTGGACGTGATACTTCACTTTCACAAATCCTGCCTTGCTGGTTTCCAAAGGCTGTAAGAAGATTGATTCGGCTTTATGTGCAGGTCTGTCTTTTTATCTCTTGTTAGTATGTCATCAAGTTTCTCTTATGCTGTGCCTTTTAAAAATTATTTTCTAGCTTTTGGTCAAATGTTGGGCCGATGGTAATTTTCTTACTGACTTGGTGACAATATGTCGATCTTGTACCATGGCTATATAAATGTATGGAAGCAGTTTATGTTTTACTTCCTGATCTATTCTCTCTTTATTGTTTATGTATCATTATATATTTATGTACTATCTTCCTGGACATTTGAGGATGGTTTTTATATGACATTGTAGGGTCCTCTAGGGTGGCAGTCACTTTCAGGTCTGCCTACAGAAGCTTTGCTGCAAAGGGACATTGATCTTTTCACGTATGCAGATGGAGATGCTGAGGTCAGTGCTCTTTCATGGGAAGCAACTATCCAAAAGCACGTTGAAGAGAGACTCTATGTCTCTTCGCTCCAGGTGTGTGCTTTCTTGCATAAGACAATCAATTCATGCACTTTAGATGAGATATTGATAAAATACTGTTTAATATATGATTTTTTTCATAACATTATTGACTAAAAATCTGATCTATTTTAATTACCTCAAAGAAAATAAGTATGTACAATATTTATAGAGTTTCCCTATACATTAAAAATAAAAGGAAACCTAAACGTACGAGGAAACGTTGCCTAAATTAGAATTAGCTATAGGTAACCTAAGAGAATAAGGAAAAAATATTTTCCCTTTTTCGTTGAGAATGAGGAATCTGCCAACAATTCTCCTCCTGGAATACGAGTAGTAATTTTGCTAGGATGGTTGCAGATGGAACTTCTTGTGTGTGATGTCTTGTCTAGGGGATTTATTCTCTATTTTAAAGGATATTTTTCTATGATATGCCTGGTATTCTGCTTTCAAAAGTTAGACTGCATAGATGACAAGGATCCACTTTGATTTTTGTTGGCTTAGCGATATTTTCTCTAATGCAAAATTTAAGAAAATTACTATCCTAGGTTGCTTATTGGCTTTGAAAATTTTCATTGTTTTGATAACGTTTCAATGATAGAATATTTCTCTTTTTAAGATAATCCTTCCTATGGAGTATGAGATATTGACTTTATTTTGTTAATGCAGCTTTATGGTATTGGAGACTTTATTGTTAAGCAAAGGGGTTGAAATTTGGAAATCGACAAGGAATAGATAGGGATGGGGATTTAAGATCAAAAGGGTAAATATGGAAAGGGCAGATTGTTGAAAATATGTGGCAGCAGCACACGAGTTTGAATTTCTGATCTGATTTGGTGTATTGGTTGGTGTCCAAAGATTTGAGTGAGTGTATGGGAATGGGTTTTCATTGATATAAAATAAGATAGGATTGGGCTAGAAAGCATCAGGAAATCAGTTTTGTTGGTTAAAAATAAGAATACAGGAAAAATAATAAGGATAAGAAGAAATAGATCGAAGAATATCAGAATTGAGGAAAGAATTAATAATGGAAAGAGATGGAAGACTAAGGATATAGGCATTTTCAAACCAACAAGCTTAAATCGATAATTTTTTCCAACTCTTTTGGCCCCACAGAAATTTTAGAAAAGAATAGAGATATACATGTATATTTAGCTATTCAAATTTTAGTTTTTAAATGCATTGCCACCCAATTGTTATTATTATTATTATTTACACTGTAGCTTATCAAATGGAAATTTCTAGCTTTACCTTTGATTTTTTCGATAATTATTTGCTGTTATTTGTAAAATAGTTATCTATGATTCTAACCCTTAGATGAAGTCATTGTTGAAAGAATCTAAAAAGATAAAGATTTTCTTCATTGTATTTTGCTACAGTGGCATGAACACTGCATTGCTGCAGTGACATGAATAGTATTTCACTACAGTGGTGGTAATTGTAACCATAGTTCAATATTTATCCTAATTTAAATTTTAGACTCCAAAAATTTTGAATATGGAACTAACAAAGCTAAAATTCGTAATCAAAATATTCTTAAAAAGAAGAAACTAATTTGACATGACTTAAAATCAAGCTTGTTTTGAACTCCATTGGATTTGTCATCAAGATCTCACAAAATAGAATCTTAAGAACTGGAATTGAATGAATTGCACACAAATATAACCAACATACTACCTTTTTGTGGCTGCAATATTATTATAAAGATTTTGGCTGCTATGACATTACCTAAATAGTGTTACCATTACTTCTGAGTTGCCCATTATCTACCTTCTTGTTGCTTGCATCACATATGGGTTTCTTCATGCTTCCCTGTAACTAGGCCTTGTATTAACTTTAGGAAACCGGACTTGGACTTGAGCATCATTTACATCGTGGTCGCACACTGGCAGCTTTCAACCAGCTTCTTGGTGTTAGAGTTGAGAAGTTGAAATCTGAAGGTGGATCCAGTTCTTCAGCACATGGGCAGGCTAATGTTCAATCTGATGTTCAAGCACTTCTTGCACCCATTGTAAAAAGTGAAGGGTCTCTTCTTTCATCTGTAAGGATCAGTTTTCTTATCATCCAAATTTATTCACTAAAGTAAATATCTAGTTGGTTGTAGTTGATTGATTTTCATTTGGTCTTAGGAATGAACTTTTAAATTTTACATTAATGATGATGTTGTAGTTAAGGTTACTTGTAGTTTTATCCAGTTGATATTCTCTTAGTATCTGATGGTACTTAAAACTTTTAGGTCATGCCACTTGCTATTTCACATTTTGAAGATACTATATTGGTTGCTTCATGTTCCTTTCTCTTGGAGCTTTGTGGTCTATCTGCCAGCATGCTCCGAGTAGATGTAGCTGTCTTGAAACGGATATCCTCTTTCTATAAATCTAGTGAAAATGGTGAAAGTCATAAGCAACTTTCGCCTAAGGGTTCTGCTTTTCATGCATTACCCCTTGAAGGTGATATATCAGAGTCTCTAGCTCGAGCACTGGCAGATGAATACGTCCATGAGGATGGTGCAACCAAGACTAAGCAAAAGAGATCTTCAAATTCAGTTGCTAGTGCACAGCCTTCTAGAGCTCTCATACCTGTACTACAGCATTTGGAAAGGGCTAGTCTACCAATGTTGTTCGACGGAAAGACATGTGGATCTTGGCTATTAACTAGTAATGGTGATGGGACTGAATTAAGATCTCAACAAAAAGCTGCAAGCCAGCGCTGGAATTTAGTTACAGTTTTCTGTCAGATGCATCAACTTCCCTTAAGCACAAAATACCTTGCTGCATTAGCACAAGACAATGATTGGGTATGTACTGTTTTCACTAAGTTTTTAGTATGTATAATTGTTTTCCAACTTCAAATCTGACAGCGTCTTTGTCTTCTGTAAGGTTGGATTTCTGTATGAAGCTCAGGTTGGAGGATACCCTTTTGAAACAGTTGTCCAGGTGGTAAGTTTTTTTTTTTACCTTCAATTATTATATTATTGTACGTAAATTTTTTGCTTTAATCAATGAAAATCATAGTTTTACAATGAAAATTTTACCATTTTATGTCTTTTTCCTTGTTTCAGGCATCAAAGGAATTTAGTGATCCACGTCTCAAAATACATATATTAACAGTTTTGAAAGGCCTTCAGTCAAGAAAGAAAGCTACATCGTCATTGTACTCAGATGCTACAGAAAGGAGTGAAAGTTCCTTTTTAGATGAAAATTTATATGTCCCTGTTGAGCTCTTTAGAATTTTAGCCGATTGTGAGAATCAGAAAAATCCTGGAGAGGCCCTCTTGTTTAAAGCAAAGGAGT
The DNA here is from genome assembly GCA_035584115.1 of Cedrela odorata. Classification (NCBI taxonomy): domain Eukaryota; kingdom Viridiplantae; phylum Streptophyta; class Magnoliopsida; order Sapindales; family Meliaceae; genus Cedrela; species Cedrela odorata. Next base: position 8,649 of record JAXCLQ010029311.1, read on the forward strand.
TGTCTTGGTCTGTTTTGGTGATGATTGCATCATGCTTTTCAGATGTGACTCCATTATCCTGCCTGGCAGTTTGGCTGGAAATTACTGCAGCCAGGTTACCATTAACTTCTCATGATGAATGTGCTTCTTTGACCTTATTTTTTGAATGCTTTCATGTTTGAGATAACTGAGCTGTATGCTGGAGCCATGAATTCTTGATTGAGTGTTACTATTAATATGACTTTTTTCTTTCCACATTATTTAAGAGCATTGTCCTGTTTATAAAAACTGCTTATCTGCTCATTACCAAGACCTAGATCTGATTCTGGAGAATTATTTACAGAGAAACTTCATCCATAAAGGTGAATGACCTAGCTACCCAGATAGCAGATAATGTTGCAGCAGCTGTAGAAGCTACTAATGCCATGCCACCTGGTGGTAGAGCTCTTATATTTCACTACAACCGACGGAATCCAAAACGTAGGCGGCTTATGGAGCTAACATCTGCAGATCCCTCGGGTTCCTCATCTGATGTTTCAATTACTTATTCTGGTGCAAGAATAGCTATTGCCGAAGGCACTAATGAGGACAAAGGAAAAAGAGAAGTTGGTCAACATATAAATGTTCAAAGTGAATCAGTTGAAGGGCCTGTTTGTTTGTCCAAGATGGTTGCAGTTCTTTGTGAGCAACACTTGTTTCTGCCATTGTTAAGAGCATTTGAAATGTTCCTTCCTTCATGTTCTTTATTATCTTTTGTCCGTGCTCTTCAGGTTTGTGTGCAAACTTAAAACTAAATTTTTCCATCGTCCCTATGGATTGTAATTCTTTAGCAGAGAATCCTTTTTCATTATTACAAGTACTGTCCCAGATAGAAAGTTGACCCCTTTTCTCTCTCTGAGTCACTTCTCACCAAATGGTGGCACGTGCATCCCGATCTCTTTGAAGGGAGGCTGTAAGTTTTATTCCTGCAGCTGCCATAAGTTTTACCATTCAAATTAGTGACCAATGAGTTTCCAAATGTAGATGTACTCATGCTTGGCTACAAAGTATGTAGTCAAGTGGAAGGGCTTACATAAAATAATTTTGAAGAATAGCTTCATCTGATTTTAAAGAGAAAAAAAGAAAAAGCTTCCAGATTTCTACCCAATTAGCTCATCACTCATTTCATTTTCCAGAATTCAAATCAGCTTGTTCACCTTTTGCAAGTTCCTTTTCTATTAAAAAATCACTTTTTGCTTTTGTAATAAAAGAATGAAGTTTAATTAGTGTTCTTGCCATGTTTCTTTTGAACTTCAACCAAGAACACAAATTTTAGGATGATGGGCTATAAATGTTCATTTTCCTGTAGACTTCATGTTTTTGTGGTCTCTGGACCTTTTTGGATTTAGCATTACATTTTTATTGTCAGCAGACAATTTTGAATGTTATGTTTTAAGTATGGACTAATGGATGGGGTTTTGACCCAAAAAAAAAAAACAAAAAGGTTTCAACATTGTCAAAAGTTAAGTGGACTTTGGGAATGGTCAACTATAACATACGCTATGTTTCCTGCTTCCTCAATTACAACTTTTGTCGAATGACGGGGTATTTTGACTTGGGATTCAATGTTGACTTGGTTGAGTTATACAAGTTGTTGAAAGTGAGATTTGTATTAGGAAATGAATTGAGGAGATCATTTTCTAATACAATATTTTTTTATTCATTCAGGCATTTTCACAAATGCGCCTATCTGAAGCATCAGCACATTTGGATTCCTTCTCTTCCCGAATAAAGGATGAACCTACCCAGTTACAAGCAAATATAGGAAAAGAAGGACAGATTGGAACTTCGTGGATTAGCTCAACTGCTGTAAAAGCCGCTGATGCCGTGCTTTCAACTTGTCCATCTCCTTATGAAAAAAGATGCTTACTGCAACTTCTTGCTGCTACCGACTTTGGTGATGGAGGATCTGCAGCCACTTACTATCGACGACTGTACTGGAAAATTAATTTGGCGGAGCCTTCATTGCGAAAAGATGATAGTCTACACCTTGGGAAAGAGACTTTAGATGATGCTTCACTTTTAGTAGCATTAGAAAAGAATGGGCTTTGGGAACAAGCACGCAACTGGGCGAAGCAGTTGGATGCTAGTGGTGGACCTTGGAAATCTACAATTCATCATGTTACAGAAAATCAGGTACTATATATGCAACAAATGGTCTTGATTCCTTCCAGAGCAATTTGTAATATTGTTCACTTTCCTCACAATGGGAGAATTTATGATATAGGATTTAAAATAATGGAGAACAACTATTTTAAAGTTCAGAAATATGAAGCCCATGAGTATTTATTCAGTACATTTTAAAGTATTTTGTGCTTAGAATTGTTAAGTTAATAAGGGTTATGTAGACAATTTGTTTTTCAAAATATCAGGTAATTAGAGGTTTTCAAAGGTTTATCTGTTGCATACCGTAAGTGCATTTGTTACCTGAAATTGAAGATTGAAAAAAAAAAAAATAGAGGAAGGATTCTCCTCGGATTCTAATAGCATTGGAGTCTCCAGTACTGTTAAGGCCTGTCTGATTAATCTTTCCATTCTTCTAAAACCAAGAATGTACTGTTCCAAGATTACCATTTTAACTTCAGTTCAACAAACTGGAAAATTATAGTGGTTTTATGAACTTGACAGTTTCCTAATGCATTGTAGCTGAATTCTCTTCACAAAGTTCCTTTTATTCATATTTTTAAAGTTTTTGTTGATAGTAGATATATTGTATGTTCTATTTTACATTTTATTGAAGCTGCTTGTCGTAATGAGGTTGAAGTGAAAAACTCATTTTCAATGTTACAATTTTTGAGATGCGAGGTTGACGTAAGACCCAATTTTAAATTGAGCCTGATTATCATATGGAGGTGCAAATTATATTGCCCTGTACTTGCTGTTGAGTTGTAGTTTGGGCAGTGTTTGAGGGGAACTCTTTTTTCTTTCCTTTTTCATTTTGTTTTATTTCATTTCTTTCCAACTTTCTATCATAAATTCACCTTTAATGCCTCTTATGTTGATATTTACTCTGCTGCATACTTCCTTGGTATCTAGACATTAGTCCCGTGGATCCTTTAACATGCCTGTCATTTCATTTAAGCATCTGTAGGTGTTATTATCTTGAACCTCTTAATGCCAACTCTTTTTATCTTTTTTATTTGTTCCTCTTGCTTTTAGGCCGAATGCATGGTGGCTGAATGGAAAGAATTCCTTTGGGATGTCCCAGAAGAGAGGGTTGCTTTATGGGGTCACTGCCAAACACTGTTTATCCGATATTCCTTCCCTCCTTTACAGGTATGTTTGTCTGTATAAGCAATAATTGCCAATAAGAATCAGAATTCTGGCAACTTGCTTACTTATGTATTTAAAGGTTACTCTGTCATATGGTTTGCAGGCTGGATTATTTTTCCTTAAACATGCGGAAACACTGGAGAAAGATCTTCCGGCTAGAGAGCCTCATGAATTGTTATTGCTTTCACTTCAATGGTTAAGTGGGATGGTAACCCAGTCCAATCCGTAAGTGATTTTAAGTCACAACCTGTTGCCACTATTCATCGTCATTTATGACCATCTTTTCTGATTTGTATGATGATTTTATCAGGGTTTATCCATTGCATCTTTTGCGAGAAATTGAGACTAAAGTGTGGCTCTTAGCAGTGGAATCAGAAGCTCAGGTGAAAAATGAAGGAGACTTCAATTTAACCAGTTCCAGCCAGGAAAATACTTCAAATATTGTTGATCGGACTGCAAATGTAATAACCAAAATGGATAATCATATTAATACAATGAAGAACAGAATTGTAGAAAAACATGATGCAAGGGAAAATAACCAGGCACATTTCAAGAGCCAATTGTTGGATGCCAGCTCTTCAACAACAGCAGGGGGCAGTACAAAAACAAAACGGAGGGCCAAAGGTTATGTGCCATCAAGACGGCAACTAGTGGACTCTGTAGATAAGAGCACTGATCCTGAAGACAGTTCTGGCTCACTCAACTCTAGGAATGATACACAGTTGCAAGATGAAAGCTCAACAATAGAAATGTCATTTCCAAAGTGGGAGGAAAGGGTTGGACCTGCTGAGCTGAAAAGGGCTGTTCTATCTCTATTGGAGTTTGGACAAATATCAGCTGCCAAGCAACTCCAACATAAGCTATCTCCGGTTCACATACCATCTGAATTCATTATTGTGGATGCTGCTTTGAAGCTTGCAGCTACCTCAACACCTAGTGCTGAAGAATCAATATCAGTCCTTGATGAGGAAGTACTTTCGGTCATTCGGTCATACAACATACTGACTGACCAACGTTTGATCAATCCACTGCAGGTTATTGTCCAAATCACCCTTAGTTTCTTTCTTTGACTCACCCTGGCTTTTTCCGTACTCCAAGTATACTTGGTTTTCAATATCCAAAATCTGGTGACCATCTAGTTTCTCTAGTTCTTACACTTCTGATGGCATTCTTCTCTTGTTTCTGTTCTTCGATGGATTCTAATACTTGAGTATGCAAATATAGGTTTTGGAGAGTTTAGCAACTTTTTTCACTGAAGGTTGTGGGCATGGACTTTGTAAGAGAATTATAGCAGTTGTAAAAGCTGCAAATGTCTTGGGTCTTCGATTTTCAGAGGCATTTGACAAGCATCCAGTTGAATTGCTACAGCTTCTTTCTCTTAAAGCACAAGAATCATTTGAAGAAGCACATCTCCTTGTGCAAACTCATTCTATGCCAGCTGCTAGTATTGCGCAAATTCTTGCTGAATCCTTTTTAAAGGTGTGCCATGTAAATTTCATTTTCATTAAAATGCTTAACCTAAGATTCTAGACTTCTGGAATTTGCAATAAGAACTTGTAATTTGGGCCAGGCGACACAAGCCTAGCAGTTCAGATTGGATTCAATCCGCGCTCAAAGTCTGTCACCAGAAAATTATGACTTATAGTCTATGATACAATGTGCACAGATGCAGTTCCCTAATCTGTGGAAATACACAATAAACTTTGATTAAACATCTTCCATGTTCTCCAGGGTTTATTGGCCGCACATCGTGGGGGTTATATGGATTCTCAGAAGGAAGAAGGACCAGCTCCCCTGTTGTGGAGATTTTCAGACTTCTTGAAGTGGGCAGAGCTCTGTCCTTCCGAACCAGAAATTGGCCATGCACTTATGCGCTTGGTAATCACCGGACTGGAAATTCCACATGCGTGTGAGGTATGGTGTTTATTACTAAAAATTTGATTTTCATGTTATCCTATAACAGGAAATTCCACAACTGGTTTTTATAATTTTAAATAATTGAAACGGCTTGAGAATTTCATCTTTAAAACAAATCTGAGTCACAACCTGTTGTGGTGAAGATGATCATCAATACAACGAGCCTTAGCTGCATATGTTTTTCCTTGGATCATTATCATCTTGTTTTTGACATGCAAAAACTTTTGGTTATAAATTTTGTTTGTAGGTTGAGCTTCTCATTCTATCCCACCACTTTTACAAATCATCAGCTTGCCTTGATGGAGTTGATGTTCTTGTAGCTCTTGCTGCAACCAGGGTTGAAGCTTACGTGTCTGAGGGCGATTTTCCATGTTTGGCTCGTTTGATTACTGGAGTTGGAAACTTCTATGCGCTTAATTTTATTCTTGGAATTCTTATAGAAAATGGCCAGCTGGAATTACTTCTTCAGAGGTATTCTGCTGCTGCAGACACGAATACAGGAGCTGCTGAGGCTGTCAGAGGATTCCGAATGGCTGTTCTCACATCATTGAAGCATTTTAACCCCAATGACCTTGATGCATTTGCTATGGTTTGTAATTCCACTGACTTCTATATCTTCTGACAACTTTATACCTTAATTCTATCTATATACATCATATAGAGCAAAGTTAGGTACTGCAGCATTCTCGGCACCACTGAGCCAGGGTGTAAGCATATTATCTAGGTATTCAAGTATATAGGTTTTGTAGATTTCTAATATATAGGTTTCTAGTATACTGCATCTTTATTTGTCTGAGACACAGGTTCTGGGAAAAACCGAAGTTGATTGGCCGTTCGAAATATTTTCAACAACACTAGGTCTTTATTTATCATGTTAGATATATCTGGTAACGAATCTTTGCTGAAACATCTAATGAACTATTGAACGTCTTGCCTCCTTGTGTAGCCTCACCTAGATATGCTCTTGCTTTCTTCTTATTCTTTTTTTTTTTTTTAATCTATTTCTT
>JAXCLQ010029332.1:4394-16478 GCA_035584115.1 Cedrela odorata
TCCTTTTACAATATAATAAGCCAAAACAAAACCTCTGGGTTTTTGAGAATGACTTGAAAGACCACAGATTTTTTTTCATTTGTTTTAACCACATTTAGTATGTCTAATAATTTTCGCCTTTTAACCTTTTAAGTAAACACTTAAATCAATCTATCAGTAAATTAAAGTACCTGCAATTTAGAGATTCCAGATAACAGAGAGACAGAGATCTCCACGCCATTATCATATCAATCGTGATATGTGCATGCTATACAAGGAATTGCAGAAACAAATCAAAGTATATAAATAGAGAAGAGTTCAAGTTTTCAAATGGGTTGAGTTCGTGATAGCCATGATTTTGATCTTGACATCTATCATTACTGTAACGATTGTTCATGTACTTGAGTCTTGAGTGAGTGATATGCTTTTCTATGCAGAAGCTTGTAAGCTTCACCTTACAATGCGATCATAAGATTACTCCAATCCTGTGGGCTGTGGGTTGTGCTAAATAGCACTAACAAAACGTAGCTATGTGTTAAATTACGTGATTTAATGTATCTTACTTAATAGATATGATAGGGCATAAATGGAAAATTGACAAATAGTTGACAATTTTGTCATTTCATTTCGTGATCTTAACTCTAATAATATTTCGACTCGGCCTATTATTAAGAGGGATAAACGAGTGAATTCAACGGTCAAAGCAAAATTCCGGCGTTCAGCGACAACTGAGATTTACCAATGTAAGAGTGCCACGTATTAGTCGGTGATTATGAATGTAACGGCCCAGTAAAAGATGACCTCATTCAAAAACGGAACCCACGTGCCGTTCATTTGAAAAGAAAGTAACGTTCATGTTGCCTCTATATTTTTCAATTTTTAACTCGGATTTAAAATTAATCATTAGTTTTCTGATGCAATAAAAATTATTTTCTAAGGAAAAACAAATTTAACAATCGGAAATCGTCCATAACGGCGCGTTACCGATCCGTTCAGCTTTTGTCCAATTCGTGCGTTGCATTTCGTAACGGAGCGTCACTGCGCCGTCCGACTCTTGTCCAATTAGTGTGTTGCGAAGAGAAAGCATTGACAGACAGAAGCCCCAAAGCTAAACCCCTCCATTTGACTGAACACGTGTCTTAATATATACAAGAAACTATATAGTAAACAAATGATACAAGAAAGAATTCTCAAAAGAATTTATTAATTGAATCAATCAACTTTACAAGCAGAGTTTTAAGTTAATTAATAAATATACATTACAACTAAGATGTAGGAACTTGAAGTAACAACGTCCCTACAATTAGGACCCCACGATTCTTCACTCGTGCGGTCAAGTCAACACTATCTTCATAAAATATTATATAATATAATAATTTGCGAATTTTCCGTTGAAAGAAGCGTGTTATAGATTACAGGATGTCATCTTGATATGCAGCAAAGTGGCCAACCCTGTTAAGACTTAAGAATAATATACAAGTTAATTAATCAAATGCAAATTAATTAAGAATTAAAGGAGTCAAGTCAAATAAAGAGTTTGAACAACACTAATCATCAAATATAAGAATTATTTTATTACTTAAAATAGCCATGTTAGTCAAACGATCTAGAAACCTATATATAAAAGTAGTCATGTATATCAAATTCGTTACGGGTATTGTATTAATTTCTTTTAAAAATATCTGTCTCAAATTCGATTAACTGGAATTCTTAAATTTAAACATGTTGTACAATTGTTTAAGTTTATACAATACAGCTATCACTCTTTGTTGTGACTAGGCTTTGCTATGGGTTATTATTTAGTAATTGTATGAATAATTCCAAGGATGATAAATTATTAAAATGAGTTTGCATGGCTGATTCGCAAGGAGGAATTTTCGACTACAGATGATGAACAGATATCCTTCCTTTGCAGCCCTTAATTTGAGAGAACCGACACGTTCCTGGACTGGACTGACCAAAACTAGCCCGGCCTGGTTGACCACAAATTCTAACCTTAGTCTTATTATTTTCAGAAAGGATGTGTCAGCCGGGCGGGCCGTACGGCCCATGAGCACCGCGAAGAGCGGTCAAAAGCTGAATTAATTAATTCGTTTTGTCGTATATTGAGTGACAACTGACAACGTCGTCTGGTGCACGGACCAGACAGGAGGCGAACGGCGCGGTTCTAAGACGCGGTGCTATCTATGTATCCTCTTTACTCTTTTATCTTACATGGACTGCTCATGTATGCATGTACGTACGTATCCTTTGTTTGTACTCATGTTAATTTCATCTGCATTAAATATTCATCAATCACCAAAGCTTTAAGAAAGTGTAAATAAATTAAAGAACGGGTTTTTGTAGTAAATCTAATAATAAGAAAATGAGGTGATGATTCCATTTCCCTAGGCATACTTTCTCTCTTCGGCCCAAACTGCGAAAGTGCGAAGAGACTAAGGGACGGGAAAGAGAGCTTTATCTTTCCCTTACGGAGCAAGAGACTGTTTCGTGAGTTATGCTGACCTAGTCTTTGCTTAAGATAGACGATAAGTGGACCACTCTTCCAGGATGCCACTTGTGTCTTGATTTGACGTATGCTTGCTAATTTTACATCAACCCCCCATGGTTTTTCGTGCTTTTCAGTATGGCCTTTCCTGACTATACCTTGTTTTCGAATTCGATCTCAGTAATTCTTCACGTTCCCTTTTCCCGCAGTCCACTTAGCTTTATTCAGAACAATTTATTTATTTATTTCGGTGATTGGTCATTTATAAAAATACCCAGTTTAGCGTATAGTTTCAAATATTCCTTGAAATATATATATATATATAGAGCATAAACTTTGGTACGTAGCAACTAACAAGTCAAGCTTTTCAATAGACATCCAAATTTACCACCCATCTGCTTTCACTGCATATATAGAAGAGAAAGTGATTGTAACAATCAAGTTGGACAGAAATACAAGACTTCTCTTATGCATGGATTTAATTCTAGAGATATATATGGGGATAGTACAGTAAAGTGAAATTGGTTGCCATTTCATTTCTTGCTATTGTCCAATGGAATTGGAATGGGACCCAGCTGAGCACATGCAAGTGCAGTTGCTGAAAACATCAGCTGGGAAAAGCACTTTCAAATTTTACCTGGATTACTTATTAACTTGTCGATTTTCTTACTGTGAAACAAGCGGATTTATCGATCAGTCAGCAGCAGTATTCTGTCGCTGTCCAAGTTCTGGCTCTCGATATTCTGAGAAAAGAGCTGAAATGGAAGTGACAAGAGAAAGAACTGATTAGATAGGATGTTTGCCCACGTGGGATTCGCACGTGGCTACAACTGCGGCAGTTGGAAGTTTATACTGTCACTCACCGCATGTATGTTTGCTTCACGCAATCAGTTCCACTGCTTCTACTTGCCGTGGCTTTGAAGATTGAACCAAGTACATTCCCCCCGCACGCCCTCTTTTTCTAAATTCAATATCATATTTTTTTCAATTTATGCAAACATATATAATTATTTAAGGAATTAATTGGTATTTACAGCAAAAATAAGATAAAGCAACCACTACTTTCAAATGACCCACCATCAAAGCTTCCAAATTTTATTGAAAAAACCCAAGAAACAAACAAACCCATTTTTGCTCTCAAAATGCCCCTCTCTTTTATATCACTCTTCTCTTTCTAGACCCCGCAGAAAGGCAAATTCTTGAGAAGAAGATAACGTTAGTAGCTAGTCTTAAGAGGGAAATAGAGAGATCAGATGAGTGCAAATAATGGAGGTGGGCCTTGTGGCGCCTGCAAGTTTCTGCGGCGAAAGTGCGTAAAAGGGTGCATATTTGCACCATATTTCGACGCAGACCAAGGAACGGCTCACTTTGCAGCAGTGCACAAGGTGTTTGGTGCTAGCAATGCTTCTAAGCTTCTCATGCGAACACCAGTTCACAAGCGGCTTGATGCGGTTGTTACTCTTTGTTATGAGGCAATGGCTAGGGCTAGTGATCCGGTTTACGGCTGCGTTGGCCACATCGTTGCCCTTCAGCAACAGGTTAGTGAGATTAATATATATATATATTTTTTTGAGTTTTCTTCAGCTCTTGTTCGTGTACATAAGGACAAAGCTGTAGATTGATTAGACGTGCATAAACTACTCCGTTCAGATATTTTTGGTTGCCCACTCCATTAGGGTTTGGTTTATTTCTTTTTTCTTTAAAAAAAACATTTTTTTAAAGAAGTACCAGCGTTCCGGTGTATAGATATGCTAACATGCAACTACAAGTACAGTACAGAGGTTGAAGGTAGTATCTTACCATTGAAAAATATTTTAGGTAATTAAATATTTTCTTCTACGAGATTCACATTGAATGGACGCTGGTTTTCTTGTCATTTACATTTTACCTCTTACTTACCCAAAGGGAAATTAAAGTGGTCTTCACTTATTTACATGTCTCTGCGATGGTTAAAGTAAGAGGAACTTTACATGAATCCGAAATTTGGTCGAATTTGTTAGTCAGCAAAATTGAGTCAAAGCCAGAAAGTTTCAATTTCCTGATCAAACACTGTATTCCAGGCTTGAGTGAATCAAGGTGTATATTGTTTTTGCCTTGCTAGTTTCTTCAGTAGAAGTGTAGAAGTAATTCGATATGATCTAACTTTTTGCTTCAGTAGCATCTTATGGTAAGATTTACTAGCTATATTTTTCCAAGAAGAAAGTTTAATTGCTGTGAAACATGAAGCTAATTGATTGTTGAAGTAAAGAATCAAAAAGAGAAGTTTCCTGGTAATCATATAAACAAAAAGCGCCTTGGAATGCAACACTGGTGCCATTCTTTAATCTTTCAACAAGTAGTATTGCAGACGCAACATCACTTGGTCAAGGTTTTAACATTTGTAAGACTGCTTTTTATAAGTTTTCCAGTCATATTTTACTCTCTATTTATGATAACCATGCTAACTGGCAGCTGATGTACGGTTAATTTCTTGTTTCTAGATCTAAGCAATAGCACATAGAATAGAATATTGTGGAAACAATTTACAATTTACCCAAGGGGAGAGTCAAGTTTCCCCTTAATTAAACCAACCCTTTGGTTTGTAGGGTTTCTTCTCTCGGGTAGAACCAATAATGGTTTTTCAATTAAAATTGCGTGAAACCCATGCTTACTTTCACTTTTAAGAAACTTAGAGACAATTATTATTAGGGTTTTAATTAATTAATACTGTTTAGGTGTGACTATCTAGGACTCGTTTTTCCATAAAAATATATATGATTGAAACCCATTCTACAGAGCTCTTTGGAAAGAGAGAAAAATCAATAGACAAGGCGAAGAAAATCGATCGAGCTGGCGGCTGTCAAGTGTCATGTAGTGGTGGATTGCTATGGAGTCTTGTTTATTGCTTGCCGGAGCTACGAAGCAAACTTACCTGCTCGAGAAATATTCAAATATTTTTTGTTTTGACTTTCTTAGTCCTATAATCTCAGTAAACTATTAACCAGAGGTCAATCTTTCTCTGCATTTATGGGTCCTACCACGTGTTGGTTCCAATTGATAACCTTACTGTACCAAAAATCTTTTTAATCACCATGCAATCAGATAAGCTTGAAAGGATCATTTCCTCCATCCTCCCGTGCGTTCTGGTCCTTCTGGGATTTCAAGGAATAGAAAGTTAGTAATACATAATAATTACGAGTAAAAGCAGCTGTGTAATCATAGTTTTTATATCTGCATGATATGATTAAGATGGATATAATAATGTTATATGTTTCTATTTTCTGAAAACAATGATATATTGAATGAAGCTTTGATCTTATCATTACACAGGTACTAAATTTGAAGGCAGAGTTAGCTTACACTCAGGCCCGTCTTGCTATATTGCAGCGGCTTCCGTCGTCGTCTCAAGCTCAAAGCAATTCACCGCTAAGTATTCATTCGCCGGCAGAAATAGAATCAACTACGGAGATGTTGTCTAGTTATAATATATCTATGCATTTTGATCCTCTACAACCTCAACAACAGACATCCGCAGATTTGACTAGTTGTTTTAATCCATTAGATCAAGAGCTCGATGGTGGAGATCTCCAAGCTTTAGCTCGAGAATTCGTGTCTAAATACTTGCCAGGAGTAAAAATCCGGCCATCAAACTCTGATTGAAGATGTTAATGGTTCTGGTTGTTAACAAAAATTTGACATTACTTGTTCTTGAATATGTTTTGCTGGCTGAATTAGTGTATTCTGCTTGTGTTGATTCCTTTAATCTAACTAATGACATCTCCCTTTTCGTACAAAGATCGATGTTGACGTTTAATTGAAGGGGAGCTCTTGCTGCCAACAATTGCAATTTACAACTCTGTATGGGCTTGGACTTGTCCCATCGACCGATGCCCATTGAATATAATCGATGACAAAATCTCCCTATGCTGAAACCAATTAAAGGGGTAATAACATTTAGGTCCCCGGAGTTTTACATTTTTACAAATAATCATACAATATATTATTTATATTAAATAGATCCCTGACCGCAACTGAAATGATCATATCATATCACCTTGACTACCCAACTTTGCCTATTCGATCAAATTGTCGAATTTTTTTCTTTTTTCTTTTACTCACAAGTTTCGACGATTTGATAGTACTTCAAAAAAAAAAAAAAAAAAACAAATGATTTGATTGAATTAAGTTCACCACCCACGAGTCATGATGCCCCACCAGCCTCTGTAATTTATCGGTCCATGTAATTTTCGCTTGATTACTTGAGCCCAATATACGAGGCTGACCGTTTTAACTTTTTCGGGCCTGGGCAAAATCAACAGAGGCCTAGCTTGTGGTCAGCAATAGTTACCAACGTTAGCATCTCTGTTCTTTAAACTGATGAAAAATGCATCAACAATGACGATGATATCCGTTTTCCATGCACGCGATGATCGTCAAGTCAGACGTGACATGCTTACAGCGTTTCATCGATGCTCTAAAACTAAAAATAAAAGTTCAGGCTTGAATTCTGGCAAATTCTTTCTTTTGGAACAGATGATGCCATGCCTACCCTACACATTCTATCAATTATCCCACATCATCGAAGATTTACTCTTGTCGATACAGAATCTATCCATCATTTACCCTCAAAACTGAAGCTATCACATACCTAGACGTCACAGGGTATAAACTTAAAGAATCGGCAAGTCCAAGAACATTTTTTTTTCTTTAGGATTGGGCAGTTCCCACTTCATGACTAAGCACATATGATTCCAAATCCATGTACATGGTTTGAGCAGCAGTAGCTTACATATCTTCTTAACTAGAAAATTTCTTAGACGGACTACACACCCACACCCACCCACCCACAAATGCACACATGGGTCATTTGTGTACTCCTCTAATAAATTTTTAAGACAAATAATAATAATAAAACACACGTCATAGTATTACTGAATGATCTTAGTCTTTTTTTTTTTTTTTCTTAACCAAGTACACACATCCAAGTATCTCACTGTACCCGCTACCCTAGAATACATTTAAGAGCTCCTAAGCAGAGAGCAAAGAGAGAAAACAGACCTTACTAGTAAATCTCCGACATGAAGTTTCCAAGGGCTTTAAAAGCAGATTATTTAGTAGCAACTCAGGCTTTCTTGGGATTTCCTTCTGAGTTTGCACTAAAGACAAGAGGATATGATAATAGAAAAACCAAAACGAGTTTAAAATAATATGTATATATTGATGGTAGTTCCCGTGTCAACAAAAGACAGACTGCCTACCTAAAACAGAATTAAACAAACTTTCAAGCCATTAAACTAGATTGTGGTTGATAGAAATCTTTGGAGCCAACTTTAATTTGAAGATAAACAGCTATTGTCAAGAGCCAAGTTGGTACACTTTCTTTTGGGCGTATTGAAAAACCAAAAATTGTCGGCAAATATGATAGTCAATGGACAACCAAAACCAAGTGTCAATACTTGTAGGTTTCCCAAAGTTTCTAGCCATCAAAAGGAAAAGCATATACAAGATAGATGCCAAGGGCATCAAGAACTTACCGATTCTTCATGCATGCATTAATATTTGTTCCTAAAATGCACCGTAAATAAGATATTTGAAAAAAAAAAATTACTCGCCTCAGCAAGCTTCACAATAGTATGTCATCTGAACCAACACAGGAAACCAGATAAGGAGTACAAGACTAAAAATAATAAAGCATAAACATCAGAATAAAGCAAAACAAGAACAGATGCAACTATTGCAGAGATTTTGACCATCTTTCAAAACCTTAGAGAAGCTCATAACGACGATAAGAGCAGTAACCATTTGAACACTGACAGAAGTAATAGAAAAGTTAAGCAACCAAAATCATAAAAGAGAGCTTAAAATCCTACCTTCATAGAAGCCAACCAAAACATAAGTAAACACATATGGTACTTGATATTGCAATTGCCACACCTAAGCCCAATGAAACAAGGCCTGCATCAAATCTGCACAGTGCTTAAACTTGCTTTAACGGGATAATGAGAGCAGAGCAAAATGACCAGGGTACTGCACCTGTTAACTAGCATTTTTTACAGTGCACATGGTAGACTACAATATGCCTGAAATCTACTAGAATATACTAGCTCCAAAAAAAAAAGCACTTAAGCTGTGCTGGAGCTATTAAGCAGATTATGCAATGTATTCAGAACGATCCAGGATAACATATGAAATTCACACAATAACACCACAAACATGCATAAGATTTATAGCAAGCATTTGAAAAACATAAGTTGTAACTATAAAAAGGGGACCAGTTATGTATCTTCCAGACGTTATGATCCAAAGGCACAACATTGGTATGCTATTTATAAGTTCTAGCACATAAAAATAAAATAAAAAATAAAATATAGTAGTAAAAAGCTTAAGCCTTTATATAAGTAGTAAAGATATATAGGTGAAGAATCTAAGTAAATTGCTGCCGAGCTTTCAGAAAATAATGATAATCAGAATGCATAAAAGAAGTAAAGACAAAGAGTAAGTTAGGGTAAAACTGAAAATCTTTAATAACTTGCACATACAACAATTTCAAATGACAAAGAGAAAAAGACTGATGTGCATTATAGGAAGAACCCAACAAAAATCATGAAGGTCCGGATAATGGTTAACAAATAGTTATATAATAAGGTATGTGCAGAGAAGCCCAATTGGCTATACTTTACAGAATTACACACTGCAAACCTACAAGCATGTGAGGATCCAATCTTCAGTATACATGAATGTACAACCCAATTCCAGCTACAAGAAGAGATGAATGGGCACAATTAAGGTCAGGGCTAAGTTAGAGAGGTCAACCAGCTCTTCAATATTCTACACAATCTCCCCATGTCTAAATCCACTGTCTCCGCAATCAGCACTGGAGTCCAATCCACAAGGAGAATCATACCATTTAGGATTTTCTTGGTAGAAACTGTCAACTGGTATGCCAACCAGACTTACATCTCCCACTATTGACTCATCGTGTCTCATGGGCTTGGTTAGTTTGGTATCTTCACAGTCAAGAATGCTCTTGTCATCAAAATCACTGCACTTCAACCACTTATCAGGCTTACAAGGCTCACTCATCAGATCCTTTTCACTTCTACATTCCGTTCTCATCTGGTCCCAAGGAACAACATCCCCAAGGGTTCGCCCAAAACTGTCTTCATCGTCCTCAATTAATTCTGTCTCCTTGCCATCGCCAAGTGTTCTCCAATGTTCCAAATCACTTTCTCCCACCAGCACATCATCTGAATGCGGCTTGACATTAATCAACCCAACCGACTTCACACCCTCTTCCCCTATATTTCTAACCTTATTCAATACATCAAACAGTTCACGGGACACTGAACCCAATAACTCATGTGGGATTTTCCCAATTCTCCCTTCTAACAATCCGACTTCAGCTCTCAATTCCTGCACTTGCTGCAAAACTGAAAGCTGCAAGTCGCTCTCATCCTTCCCTAACAGCCCAAATCCATCATTTTCATCTCTCACCCCATATACAGTATCTTGGTCCATCAGATACCCACCTTTAGTCCCAACTACTCGATGAATAATCCTTGCATTCCCATCAAGTGGCCCTGGCTCATGCCCTGAATGCACCGCATACAACTTAAATACAGCCATCCCCTCCTCTTGATAAACAAATGTCTTATCCTTCTCATTATAATTTGCTATTGGTACTATAGCCCTAATCCTAAACCCACAACCACACCTCTTCGAGGCATAGGGTTCCCTCTTCAACATCCTTGACTTCTTTGCTGCGGGCTCCCCAGCCCGATGACAGGCATAATCTTTCACTTCGGCCATAAACGGCTTATACCTAATGTACTTCTGCCTGATACAAAGCACAACTTTATGCTTGGCCGCTAATTGTTGTAATCTATGGGGCACCTCTTTAGCAGGAACATCAAATGACTCGGTATACTCAAACCTACGCCGTTTACTCCTTGAACCGGACCCCGATGAGGCCGAGCATACGGGGCACGCAGCCACACAAACCCTAATGTAACTCTCAGGTATACCGTAAAATTTAGCACCTACAGTCCACACTTGCTTAATTCTCTCTATGGTTTCTTTAAGCCCTAAGTGTTTCAAATCCGCATCACCATGAAAACTCATAACTATATCTTGCCATTGATTAAAGTGAGAAACAAATTGCTGTGAATTGTTCTTGAAACAGAGGTATTCGTTACCGGAAGTTGGGTCCACGTGGGCCGTTAGCTTGTCCTGGATGCGCTTCCATGCGGTTAGGTACGCCGTATCCTCGTTGCGGTCCTTCCAGACGGAGCGCCATGATTTCAGGACGGCTCTAGGCGTGGCGGCGCGGATCTCAGCTGGAGTGGCAAGCCGTTGCTCTAAAATGCAGCGGATCATCAAAGCGTGCGAGTCGGCGTTGAAAGTGTAGAATTGAGAGGATATATGAGGCTCGGGGCTAATATACGCCTGGGGTTGATTCTGCACCTTGTTAAGAACATCATTGTTTGGATTATTAGTCGCAGCGTCGTCGTTTTCGTCAGAGGAATGACTGGGGGAGTCCTCGGAAGAGGTACGAAACAGGACGATTTCAGGGAGAGAAGAGAAAGGAGGGTCATCGTGATGAGGGTTATGAATGGACGGCTGAGATTCCGTTTGGTGGTTGATGATCAAAGGAGGTGGGACCATATCATGATGGTGGTGGTGACGGTGGTGGTGGTGGAAGAGATCGTCTTCTGTTTTGTGCGGATTCATGAGAGAAGGAATAATCGAATTCGAGAAGATGATGAAAAGTGAAGCAGTTTCTCAGTAACTTCCTAAACTCTCCCCAGTTTCTCTGACATTTTTTTTTTTTTTTTTTAATTTAGAACTCAAGGGTTTCAACTGTCTCTCTCCACTTAAAAAGTCTAATCTGCCTTCGCATTCTCTCTCCGTTGGTCTACTTTCTTATTTTCATTTTATTTTTATTTATCTCTTGTCTTATTTTCTGTTTCGTGATTTGTATTATTTTATTTATAATCAACGGATCTGATTGCATGTAATTTGATGAATGGTTAGTTAGAATCACAAGGTCATTAGATCGCACCGTTGGCGTGATTCTCATCATTTCATTAAAACAATTATATATTTTTTTAAATCTTTAATAAATTTAAAAAAACAAAAACAAATACGTGAATCATATCACGTGACATCTTATGATTATAACGGTATTGTGAGTTCAAGAAATTTATGAGAACCTGTGCAGTCAAATGTGAATTTGTCATTTGACTTGTCGTTTGATGATCTATGGGTAATGTTCCTAAACAATACTTTTCAAAAACGACGTAGCCTCGGATTGTTTGTGTTCGCGTGGAGTCATTAACCTTAATTTAAATACAACAATAATAACAATGGTACAAACAGTATGAATTTGTCCAATTACATTACATACTGGCAAAATAATAATAATAACAACAATAATAATAATTTACAAAAATAACAAATACTAATGATTCCGTTTTTACTATAGGTGCGATGTAAATCATCACGATTAATGTTTAAATTTACTAATTTTTTTAAAGGTCGTTTAATCTTGTAACTCTTATACTAAAATTAATTGGATATAAATAAAAAAATAAAAAATTATGATATTGTTTTGTGATCTTAATTTTTGAGATAAAATT
>JAXCLQ010029332.1:16578-27185 GCA_035584115.1 Cedrela odorata
CTAAAATTAATTGGATATAAATAAAAAAATAAAAAATTATGATATTGTTTTGTGATCTTAATTTTTGAGATAAAATTCGAAGATTATATAAATTTTATAATATAAAATTGTCCCCGCATTATAATAATTATTAAATTATAAACTATAATGAATCATATAATTAAATAAATTTATAAGTGATTTTTTGAACATAATTACATGTTTTTTTATTTATTATTTAATAATATTATTATATTTAAAAATTTGAGTAAAGAATTCATAAAATATATTATACCGTTATTTATAAACTCTTTATTAGATAATATTATTTATCGCATTAAATAAGATAAAGAAACAAAGTAATTATAACAAATTATTTTTAATTATCAAGATTAATACAATCTAATATTATTTTTAAAAAAGTATTTAATAATAATTAAATGTTCATGTTCAGTGTAACAGATCGGTCACAACCATATTTGTCACGATTGGGTCACAACCATTACAACTCAAGAACTTCGTAATCTAATAAATAATAATTTATCTCCTCAAAGCCATCTTCTAAAGTTCTTTAAATAGTATAATTTCTACTTATACTCGATTTTAAAATTTATTAAGGGGTAGTGTCGGATTCAAATCGTAGGAGAGACGACTCTCACATGAATCAATTGTGATTAGATTTTAGCTTGAACCAGTTGTGATTATGTGAAGGTTAAAACTCTAAAAAGCCTCAAATAAAAATTTAGAGGAGACAAATTTTTATTTATTGAAGTACAAAATTCCTAAATTATAACCTAGAGATTTCTAAATTGTAACGATTGTGACCTGGCGTGACACTCAGCATTAATGGTATTATTTATATATATTTAATTTTCAATTAAAAACCCTCATTTGAAAATTGAAATTCAAATTCTTTTTACAAAGTCACCGACTTATCCAAACCCCACAGCGAAAAAAAAAGAAGGGCACGTCATCAGTACTCACAGTTACACACCACGCGTCAAGACCAGGCTACTCCAATTGCTCCCCTCTATAAAACGGCTCCCTTCGCTCCTTTTCCCTCTCATTCCCTCCTCGTCCAATTCAAGCGTTACTTTCATAGTGCTCCACCGTACGCCATCGCATTTTAAAAAATTATCCGGTTTGTCGCCGGAACACGATTTCCGGCGTTAGTCATTTATCGGTCAGATTTCTTCCGTTCTCCGGTGACTGCAAACATTTCTTGTACCAGAATTATACATTAATCAGGTTTGGTACCAATATTGTAAATACAAACAAGATTTGCGTGTCTTTATGTTTACCTACTTCAACATTGTCAATCTTGTACCGAGTAATATTTTTAATTGTATTGATTGAGTTTATTTTCCGGCAATTGTGATTACTTGTGGAGCAAGAAAGTTTAAAGAAACGGGTTTTTATTTTTATTTTTGCTTAACAAGATTTTGAAGTTTTTTTTACTGAAAGAACATAATCTAGGGTTTTGCTGATCATCATAGAATTAGGAAGATCAGAATTTCGGTTGTGCCATAAGGTTGTTAATATTTGTTCTTGATATTATTACTTTTTTTTTTCTTTAATTGAATAAATTTGTGATAGAACTCTCCTGTGGGAATTGTTGCTACTCCAGTGATAGTTGCTTCACCATGTTGAATCCTTATACCGATCAGTTTGCGCGTATAGAAACAACATGCGGATCTCTACTATGTGAACTACAGGTTGTTCTCAAAATCTTTTTCGTGGGTGTATTATTTGGATATGTGTTATTTATATGGTTTGGGATGGTAATGCTCGTTGTCTTTTTGCCTTGATTATATATAAAATCAGAAAATATGGGATGAAGCTGGAGAGCCTGACGTTGAAAGGGATAAGATGATTCTGGAAATTGAACAGGAGTGCCTTTCAGTATATCGGAATAAAATAGATAATGCGAAAATGGCCAGAGCTCAACTTCAGAGAGCAATTGCTCTATCTGAAGCCGAAATTGCTGATATATGTTCTTCATTGGGTGAGAAACCAGTTCATGTAAGTGCATTTATAATTGATGAACCAAATCTACATGTTTTGTTGTTCCAACGTGACTTTTGTTAATTCAAAAGCATTCTTAAGTTGGTTGATGACTTTCATCTGTTGGTTGTATGACTTCAGTGTGATTGGATGGCTGGTGGAAACTTGAAGGAAAAACTCAAAACCATCACCCCACAATTAGAGCATGCGCGCCAAAGGAAGATGGAGAGGAAGAATCAATTTGATGAAGTGTTAAATAAGTTACAGAAAATATCAAATGAGATTTCTACAGATTCTACTGATAATATGTATAAGATGGGCGAGGATGAAACAGATTTGTCTGTGAAAAGGCTAGAAGTATTGCACAACCGATTGGCTGATCTTCAAAATGATAAGGTTTGATGTCTCCCCCTTACATGTTACAAAAAATGACATTATTTTACTCACATTTGGTAGTCAATGCCGTATTAGGCAATTATTTGTCATGTTTTGGGGCAAGGTTGATGAGAAATGATGCATACTTCAGGATTTTGTTTTCTCCTGTAAATTTGAACTATTTTTTCAGAACAATAATTTTTTTTTGACTGTTTTTTTCTAATCACCTGCAGAGCAACCGTTTGAGGCAGGTAATGGACCACCTCAGCAATCTAAACTCCCTGTGTATGGTACTTGGTGTGGATTTCAAAGACACGATTTGTAAGATCCACCACACTTTGGATGATCCAAAAGCAACTAAAGATGTTGGTAATGATACAATTGAGAAGTTGGCTACAACAATACAAAATTTACAGGAGGTTAAAATACAGAGAATGCAGAAGGTTTGTACTTCTCTAACCTTAGTTTTTGTTTTTCATCCAGTTGCATATTCTCTCTCTTGGTCTTTTGCCCACTTTATCTGTTTTTGTACCAGCTCGAATATCTTGCCACTTGCTTGTTAGAGCTATGGAACTTGATGGACACACCATTGGAGGAGCAGTGCATGTTTCATAACGTTACCAGTAAAATTGCTGCTTTAGAACCCGAATTTACTGAGCCTAACTTGCTTTCCATGAACAATATTACACATGTGAGCATTTTATTTTAATTTAGAGCTTTCAGATGAAAAATTGTAGTTAATTTTTGCTGGTATACTCTCTGGTCCATGTATGAAATTAATGTGTTTATATAAATATCAGAGTGGACCTTTCTCCTGCAGGTTGAAGGGGAAGTGTCTAAGCTGGAACAACTCAAATCAAATAAAATGAAAGAGATTGTTCTGAAGAAGAAGTTGGAACTAGAAGAGATATGCAGGAAGATGCACATGGTTACAGAAACACTTGGGGAGTATCCAGTTGAAGCCATAGAGTCTGGTAAAAACCTGCACCAAGTTATTGATCTAGAAAAATCATTTCAGCTAATGTCAATTCTAGTGTAAACCAAAAATTGTTTTCATGCTTCAAATACTTCTTAATTCTTCATGAATTAAATGTCAAGCAGCAATGCTGTACAAGGGTGGTGCACAACTCACTTAAAATTCCAACCCTTCTATGTCGGGGATATCTTTTGCTTTGATCTTCCATTTAACTCGAGTTATTCCGGAAAAACCTGCATCATATATTTGTCATTTATGTAATCCCTATTTTGCAGGCTCCGTGGACCCGATGGACATATTGGAACAAACTGACCTTGAAATTGCCAATGCTAAAGTGGAAGCTTTTAGCCGGAGAGAAATACTAGAGAAGGTGGAGAAGTGGTTTGCAGCACATGGGGAAGAGTGCTGGCTGGAGGAGTACAACAGGGTAAATGATTTTGTTGTTTCACTGAAAAATTTGAAGTTGTGTGCTTTTGTTTCAATCTAATCATATATTGTTGGAATTATAGGATGATAATCGTTATAATGCTGGAAGAGGTTCACATCTCGCTTTGAAACGTGCTGAGAAAGCCCGTGCAATGGTTAACAAAATTCCTGGTAATGATATTGACTTTAATCTAAATTGATAGCCAGTTAGATATATTTCTGATGGCTCTATATGAGATACCGAATCTGATTTGAGATTAATATTGCAATCTGCACAAATGACAAGTCATACTATGAGCATTACCAATGTTATTGTCTTCTAAAGTTACTCATAGGGTAGAATATTGATCGACTTGATATAGAATGGTCAACAAATCACGTTTCAGTTAAAACGGCCTAAATAACTTCTTGACACCTGTCACTGGTATGTTGTTTTGGTTGGTATTGGAGCAGCAATGGTGGAGGCATTGACTTGTAAAGTCACAGCTTGGGAGAAAGAAAGAGGAACTGAATTCTTATATGATGGTGTAAGCACTTCACTTGACACTACATTGATTTGAGCTGGATGTAATCTTCATTTATTCTTCATGCTTTTGTTTTATGTATGGTGTTATTTAGGGACGACTTCTTTCTATGCTTGAAGCCTACAACAGCCTGAGGCAAGAGAAGGAACAAGAAAGGCAGAGACAGAGAGTAAGAACTGAAGGATTCTTTATGAAAATGTTTCTGTTCTTGATCCTTGCTGATTTGTTTTTGTATTTTAGGATCAACGAAAACGTCAGGTACAGCTAATAGCAGAGCAGGAAGCAGTTTATAGATCAAATAGTCCTTTAAAAAGTGGAAAGAAAGCTTCTAGAACTTCAACAGTAATTGCAAGTAATAGGAAACTCTCCCTTGGTGGAGCCATGCTTCGAAACTTAAAGCCTGAAAAAACTGCTCTGCGTGTGCATAACAAGAAGGTTGACAGTTTGTATAGAAACGGTACCTTGAATCACCAACAATCTGGTAGTTTTGCAGCTTGTTCTGGTAGGACATATATTTGATCTTATCCCTATTCCATGTCATTTCAAATAACATTCATTTGACAATTTTGGTCTCATCTCGTACCCTAATCGTAAAATTTTTATAGGTAGGAGAAATTCAGAGATTCCTGGCAGAGTAATCAAGAAACGCCCCTCCGTTGCTGGAAAGATACATGACGTTGAGTCACCAATGGTTCGAAAGCCGCTCTCTCCTGTTGCTTTGGCAATTTCCTCTAAGGCCAACATTGCAAATTTCTTGGAAGATCAGAAAAGAACACAAAATATGACGCCACAAAAAGCAATTCCTGGCAACAGGACACAGGCTGTGACTCCTTCCAAGTCTATTCTCGCAGGCAACGACGAAAACAAAACGCCAATTCCAATGCCAACTACGCCTTCAACAGTGACTATTCCTATGCTGATGGCCACGACTCCAGCCACCCCTTATGTATCTCTTGGTGCCAAGGCAGTTGAAAAGAGAGTAGAAAGAGATGAGTACTCCTTTGAAGAGGTAAGAGTATGGTTTTATATGTCCTAAATTCCATTTATAAACTTCAGTCAAATTGTTCTTGCTGCTGCTTTCTTTTCAGTTCTTCGTTTCCGTTGCCACGAAGTCAATTATTATTGGCTTCTTATTTTAACTCCACAATTAATTACCTAGCGCTTGAAGTATTTCCTGGGCATTTTTTTTTTATACAAAACTTGTAATGATTTGATTGGAGGATTTAGTAATCTTGTCTCATAGCTTTTTGATTATCAATTTTGTGTTAGTTTATGGTATAATCTCTTTGTGGACAGTCTTAAATTTGTGGAGTAATGAAGGGTAAGGAAGAGCATAGAAATTAGCGTGCCATGTGCATTCCGTATGATTTTTTTTTTTGACCAATGTGGAGTAGGGGTTCCACTTCCGCAGGAATAAGACGGCTGTCAGCTGTACATCATAAGGTTTTTAATTAAGTGCTTTTGATTGGACAGTTGGGAACAGCTGATATTCAATGCTATCAACACTGTTTTCTTTTTGCAATCGATGGAGGAAACGGCACGGCCAAATAAAATATTTGAATATTCGATGGCCTGTTGGGTAAAGCAACAAGTGTACAATAGCAAGGAGACTGACTGGAGAGACTAGCAACCTCGGACATGTGTAACGAAACCACTCATTCTCCAACCCAAGTCAGAATGTTGACTTTTTTCTGATTAAAAATATGATGAGTTAATGACCTGATGGAACTCACCTCATCACTCTGCCAATCAGAATATTCCACGTATGACAAGACCAGAACAGATTGTTGACCGATTAGATTTCCCACTGCCATTCTGTCTGCACGTACATGCAATACGACTGACCGGTCATGCAGTTGCAGATCCAAAAAATTAAAAATAAAAATAATAATAAATAACAAAAATATAATTTTACCGGAAAATTGATAATTAAGGAAGTTGTTGTTGGTTTTAATCTAATAATTAATGAATTAATATCCCTAACAAGTTAGATATAAATAGTTTTCCAAACAACTGTATCAAATGTTTTCACGTGTGAGGTGAGTAGCTGAGAGGTTAGAAAACTGTAAAAACATGACGCAATATGATTGGCTTATTACTGTTTCAGTGGGCCCAATTATATTCTTACCATCAAAGATCTGATCCTCACCATCAGCATACCTAATAATATTCTACACTCTTTAGTGGCAGAGCTTCGTAATTTAAGAGGATGTCAAGGGCATTAATTAACATTCAATCTTTTACATGAAGGAAAAAGACAAAAAAGCAGGTCAGCGGCAACAAAAAGGTCGGCCCAACGACAGCACCTTTGCAGCTTTAAATGGAAAACTGGAAACGTAATTTAAAAAAGGGCAACATACTCTTTTTCCTTATTTCCCATAATCTTTTTAACCAAATTACCAATTTAACCATTTACTCAATTTTCAAAAATTTTCAATTTCACTCACGGACGTGAAATTTCTCTTAACCATATTTCATTTATCGGGTTTATCAATAATTAATAATTGTTTTTAGCATTTTTAAATATTTTTTTATTTTCGTTTTTTTTTGTGTATTTACTTTATTTTTCATTCTAGTATCTGTTAAAGACAAGGAAAAGGAAAAACCGGCCAGTGGTTTTTCTCGACAAGGAAAATTGCGGTTTTCAGTTTTCTCGAGAAATAATTTTCTCAGGGAACAAACGAACGGTTTATTTCATTTTTTGTTTACCGTAAGGTGATTTTTTGAAATTTCACTTCAGAGAAGCTTCTAAAGCACTGTTTGAGCTCTGCAAACGTGAAAAGGTCTTAGACAGACCATTTCGGTTAAAGAAGAGCTTTTTTGGACTGTCAGACTCACGCTTACAGGTCGTGATCTTCATACTATGAACAAGTTTAACTTTTTCTTTTTTCAATTTTTCTGCCTTATGATTTGATCTTCTTGCTCTCGTTTCTCTGATTTAAAAAAAAAAAAAAAGAGAGAGTTAGTGATAGTTTGAGTCGCAGATATTGAACTGTAATTTTAAGAAAATGGCGAGTTTGAGCTTTGCTTTGTTAATGGATGTCTAATGAAGTCCGATCTTTAAAAAAATATTAAGTTTGATGTAATTTTATAGTTTGGCTTACAAGTTAGAGGCTCTGATTTTTATGCTTAAAGAAAATGTTCAGTTTGATATAAATTTAAGTAAGGTTTTTTATTTTTTAATATTTATCTCCTGATTTTTTAAGTGATTCTGGGAGAAACCTAGCTTGAGTTGCACGTTTTAAAGATTGAAGAAAATGGTAGTTGCAAATTTTCTTTTCTGAAATGATTTTGTAAATTACCAGTCAAATTTCGTTTATTCTTCCTTTATCTGATTTTTGATGCAGGTCTGTGTTGCAAATGCTGATATGAGTTATTAGTCTTGGTGGAAATTTGATTTGGAAGAATATTCAGTCTGTGCATGGAAGCAAGAGAAGGCATGACTTCAGCAGTCACTGTAATAGGAGCAGAAGCTCCATCAGCATATCATGTAGCTCCAAGAAACGAAAATGCTGGCGAAATTTCTGCATCTCTGTCAGTGGTCACGACCCCAGTTAGTGTAGGATTGACTGGCACCACAGAAAAGAAGAAGAGAGGTAGACCAAGGAAATATGGACCGGATGGGACTATGGCATTGTCACCAATGCCTATTTCGTCTTCAGTTCCTCCTTCTGGCGACTTCTCTTCTGGGAAGAAAGGAAGAGGACGGGTTAGTGGCTATGAGAGTAAGCACCACAAGAAAATGGGAATGGACAATTTAGGTAAAGAATAATTTCAAATTGTTTATTTACTTAAATTTGTTGCATGTTCTTTTGTTTTAGCATCCTCTAAATTTATTGAAATTGATATAATTATTATATAATATGAACACGCTACGAATATACTACAGAATTGTTTCATTTCTTCAGATATTTATAGTTTGTTTCTGCATTTGATAGTGGAACTAACTACCTACTTGGTTTTGGAACTATTCTTCAGGCTGCTTTGAAGCATCCAAAATTCCCTTTTAAAATATTCATTCTGAAAATATTCATTGATAATACTTGTTAAATTTTATGTGGGACCTTGTTATGAGATGATATTGTTCAAATTTAGAAGTATAATGCTAATTCTGGAAATTTAAAAGTTGGGCTATTCTACTATTGGTTTGAGGGTGAAGAACATCTCCCTGTTGTCTAAGATTTGGTGCCTTATTGCCTTCTGTCTTTTTGCAAAGGGTATTACAAGATGCTCAAAAGAGAAACAGAATGAAAGTTGCTAAAGGTTTAGAAATACTTAATTTGTATTGCTTTTTAGTTACGGATGATTGGTCTAAATTTAGAAAATATGATGTTTCTATTCCCGACTTTCTCAGCATGCTCATGATTCAATATGAAGCTGTTGGCTTATTGCCTTTCTGTTTAATTTAAGTTGTTAATTTTTTTCTTGCATAGTTGTTTTCCTCGCAAAGATCTTTTAAAGAAATGAAAGGCCCCTGTTGACTAAAGGTCATATTTTATTGTTCTAGATGGATACTTTAGTTTCATCTTTCTATCCCATTGGTGTTATGTAGGTGACTTGGCTCTATTGTTAAAATCAATGAGCCTAATACAACTTCAGAGCAATGGCTGCAATACCGGTTTGGTCACCCCAGGCCTTATTTATAAGTCAAAGTTTGAAGCAAAACTATCAATTTGATTAGCGCATGGTAGAACTTACATATTGGATGAACCTTCTGATACTAAATGTTGGGCTAATTTGTCACGGGGACACGAATCTATGGTATTTTGCAATTTTATGAGATCATAAGAATGAAAGTGGAATCATATGCCGTAGGTGTTCAAGATTATATAATTCTAATGATGTTTATTATTTGAGGTGATTTTGGACAACTCGTAAGCTGCAGGCAGATCTAATAGTGTTTCGGATGTAATGGATAATCATTGTTGTATATCAATCCAGTCAAATTTTATTCCTTGATTGTTATCTTGTAGGTGAGTTGCATGCTTGTTCTGTTGGTTCAAATTTTACGCCCCATGTCATCACTGTCAATGCTGGCGAGGTATGTTTAGTCGAAGAAAGAAAAAGTTAGTTGCATTGATTTTACAAGGCCAGTTCCAATAACATAAACATATAAAACTTAGTATTGGCTCCCTTTAAAAGTCTCCCATTCTCATGTAATTGGCACTGAAGTTAGTTTTTGAAAGGATATACTACTGCTAACCAACAAAAGATTGTTGCGTTCTTTATTCTTTACTAGATTCCTGGTTCTTTATGATTATGCATGAGACTTCCAATCTACAGGATATTTCAATGAAATGACTAGATCTGGATATTTCTTTTACCTTCAACACTACTATTTCAAAGAGCTGCACTTCTATAATTTTTATCAAAATATACTTTGCTGCTTAAGTGATAGGAGTTTTTATGGACTAAGTTCAAATTTGTTTTTGACTTTTCCCTCCATATTCTTAGAGTTGACAAAAATGTTTCTTTATTGATAACTTTATGTTTTATTTGAATTCATTGGTGGTGTTCTTTGGTTGTTTAAGGATGTTACAATGAAGGTTATATCATTCTCTCAACAAGGACCTCGAGCTATATGCATCCTATCTGCTAATGGAGTAATTTCAAATGTTACACTTCGTCAACCTGATTCTTCTGGGGGCACTTTGACGTATGAGGTCTGGCATCATATAATTCCTTTTTAAATAGATAAACTTATATTCTATACATACTTATCGAAATATACTTTCTAATAAAATTTTACTGATATTTTAATTGTATGTAATGTGCTTTAACTCTAAATAGGTTTGATTTTCTAAATTTAGAATGTAAAGTAAGTTTTGTTGCATGAACATATGATATAATTATAAAATGCCACTGACATGCTAGCATGTAAAATTCTTAAAGCATGGATGTACATGCATATATATACTTCTGACATGTCACATCCCACATCGTTAGCGGGTGAGACTGGGTTATAAGTTATATAGCTTGGGTTTTCCTAATTTAATAGACGCGTTTTGGGTTGCAAAGCCCAAAAATAAATCCGTGACGGGCTGTGTGCCCAAAGCGGACAATATTTACTCGATTGTTGGGCCTGGGCTGTTACATTTGGTATCAGAGCCGACCTGCGACCCGATGTGTGGATGTTCTGTGATGCAACCTAAAAATAAATCCGTGACGGGCTGTGTGCCCAAAGCGGACAATATTTACTCGGTTGTTGGGCCTGGGCTGTTACATTTGGTATCAGAGCCGACCTGCGACCCGATGTGTGGATGTTCTGTGATGTCTTCTGTTATATAAAATGTCTGTTATATGTCCCCCTCACGAGGACGTGA
>JAXCLQ010029372.1:0-27181 GCA_035584115.1 Cedrela odorata
GCTGACAGTGCAATCATAGAAAGGCTGGCAAAAAAGCTTGACTTACATTCCATTGAAGACCTGAAGAATGAAACTATTGCCGTGAGAAATCTCATTAAAGAAAGAGGAAGCCAAAATTCAGAAAGCACCCAGCAAATGATAGATCTTCTTAACAAATTTAAACAAGTCGCCGGCATGGAAATAACTAATGTTCTTGATAATCCTGTTATGCCTAAAATGTTGGAGAAATGTCAATCTTTGGTTATCCCTCATGAATTCCTCTGTCCAATCACTCTAGAGATCATGACAGATCCTGTTATCGTCGCCAGTGGACAGGTGATCATATATCTTCCAAATCGAATCAATTTCTGAACTTATTTATTGTCACCTGATTTGGAAACTAATACATTAATTATGTTTTTTTTAATCTGATAAAGACATTCGAAAGAGAGAGTGTACAGAAGTGGTTCGATTCCAACCATAGAACATGTCCTAAAACTAGACAGACTTTAGCTCATCTGTCGCTAGCACCAAATTATGCACTGAAGAACCTCATCCTGCAGTGGTGTGAGAGAAACAATTTTAAGCTTCCCAAGAAAGATGATCCCACAGCTTCAGATTTCTGCACAACAGAACACAAAGAAGAAATCGCGTCTTTGGTGGGAAAGCTATCATCTAGTATGCTTAAAGTGCAAAGAGAAGCTGTGAAGAAGATGCGAATGCTTTCCAAGGAGAATCCTGAGAACAGGATTTTAATAGCAAACTGCGGAGGTATTTCACCATTAGTCCAACTTCTGTCATATCCTGATACTAAGATTCTTGAGCATGCTGTGACAGCTCTGTTGAATTTATCAATTGATGAGAGTAACAAGAAGCTTATAGCTAGAGAAGAAGCCATTCCTGCTATAATAGAAGTCCTGAAGAGTGGAAGCACAGAAGCAAGAGAAAATTCTGCAGCCGCTTTGTTTAGCTTATCAATGCTTGACGAGAACAAAGTAATGATAGGATTATCGAATGGAATTCCACCATTGGTAGATTTGTTACAGAATGGAACAATTAGAGGCAAAAAAGATGCAGTGACTGCACTTTTTAACTTATCTCTCAACCAAGCAAATAAGGCCAGAGCTCTTGAAGCTGGAATTGTGTCACCGTTACTGCATTTGCTTGAGGACAGAAATTTGGGCATGGTGGATGAAGCACTGTCAATTTTTTTACTTCTTGCGGCGCATCCAGAAGGGCGACCTAAGATTGGACAGCTCCCGTTCATTAAGACTCTAGTAGAATTCATAAGAGAAGGAACGCCGAAGAACAAGGAATGTGCAACAGCAGTTTTGCTTGAATTGGGAACAAGTAATTCTTCTCTCACTCTAGCAGCACTTCAGTATGGTGTTTATGAGCATTTGACAGAGCTGACAAACAGTGGAACAAATAGAGCTCAGAGGAAGGCAAATGCTCTTTTACAGCTTATAAGCAAAGCTGAACACTTGTAGTTACTTGGTTTCAGGGTATCGTCTCAAAGTTGGTTCTTAAAAGCAATTCTCTTTTGCTTATTGAGTCAATTCAAAAAAATACATGAAATTATGATGTAGTTAATTGTAACTCAATTTTATTTTAGTTTTGGTTGATCTTCATTCAATGTTTTCTTTCGTCTGCCAGAGTTACAAGTTTAACATCCTTCGTAAGGCTGTAACCTCGCCTTCCATACAAATCAAAATAAAAATAAAAATTAATGGCCAAAACATAGGATTGAAACTAAATATAAGGAGAATCATTCCAATGATTTTGTGAGTTCCAAGACAGGAGAAAAAAAAAAGGATGGATACTGGTAGAACCAGTGAAGGAGGCTCCAAATACGATGACGTTCTATCCAAAAAAATACCTGGAGGCGAGTGATTGATCTTTGTATATTTGTATGTATATAGATATAGGAGTAAGAGCACTTTGATCGATGAATGTATGTCTTCTTCTGAGTAACTAGCAGAGTTACATGCAGATAGTACTGTAATATTCCTTCAAGTCCCTCCTGTATGTAGTGAATTTAAAAATTTAAGTTGTGTGTTACATCTCAATGCCAGCAGTTCATCACAAATCCTCTCTTTCATTTTATTTCTTGTCTTCTTACAATCGTCACATGCTGTATGATTTGATTGGTATTACTATTGTCGGTGGCTTGATAATGTGTGTACGTATATTATACTCACATACAATGCACGCCCCGTGTATAGTTAATTTCTATCCGCACTTGTATAATTGTTTCCTTGATAAGTAGAGTATCAGTAGAAGAAATTACCTGCTCATCCAATCTACATGTTTGAGCAACAAGCTTGATTTCTTATCCGACAAACATGTTTACTTTTATCTCAGAGTGTTATTGATAAGATATAAGTAGTTATTAATCAAACAAACAATTACCTTTAAAATTTCAACGTAAAATTATCAGTAAAGCGTAGGTAGCCTGTGGTGGATAGTTGAGTTCCGTACACAACCACCACCAAGAAATTGCATTATTGCTTGCTGCATTAAAAGCTTTTTATGCATACCAATTCATCAGCTATAGGTAGTCTGGTCCCCAAATACACTGGTGGTGTTATGGTGACAGGTTGAGAGATCGAAATGACAACTCACCAAAGACTTCATAATGTCAAACAGATGATATCAAGATAAGAAATAAAGACAGTATTTGATAATTTATAGTTCAACTGTAACATCACGATACCCTGTCTAGTGTCCTCCACGCTCTATTTTTCCTCTTTTGTTTGTTTTATTCCTTCGTCCATATTCACTCGACGACGTCGGATCCTGGACCATTTTTCTCTTCTTCCAGAAACGTGCTTTGACATTTCTACTTCTACTTCGAATAACTTTAGTAGATACCATGCAAGTAGCTTCAGATTAACAGTAATCAGTAACGTAAATAACACACAAAAAAGTAGGAAGGATTGGAAAGAGTACGTTAACTAAACCCAATAATTGAACGTGATAGTTCAATAATTTTGTTGCCCACTTGCGCTTGCTCAAGTGCATCTCCATACTTAAGAAGTTGCCATTGATTGAATTAAGTGACATATAATTTCATGGGGGAGCCACAACATCGACATGTGATGTTTCAGAGTGAAATCGACTTTAATTTAATTAAATATTAATTAATCAATAATCATACTCATAGTCTTCCAAAATATCCGCATATGATGTGGGTACAATAAAATCTCCCTTGTGGCTGAGCTTGCTCTACAGTCCATTCTTATCTTATCACTTATCAACATTATTATTTTATTCATTTTTCAAAATTTTATTTTCTGGACTTCCCACTCAACCACGCAATGGGAAATTGCAATGTCTCTTTCCAGTCGTCTCTGTCAGTTCATTGCCCCCAATTCCCGCTGAGGCGCAAGCGGTAGACGGTTTCATCTCCAATTTTTTCCTGCACAAGTTAAAAGTCATGGCGCATTTCCGGAAAACGCCAAGGCGATCGAGGTTTACCACCTTGACGGGTTAAGAAATCGAGAATTTACGACCACCCATTCAATTATTATTGGATTATTTGCACGTGTATGGCACAACATAAAATCTGAGAGATATTCTTTTGGAATTCGTTACGTTTACTTTTCTACTTATCTCGAATTAGCTTTGTCATAAATAGTCTTTACCAAAATTTTGTGATGTTGATCTACCGAGTTTTCAAAGATCTTATGCCATCATTTTGTTAATGATGGCATATGATTCTCAGTGTCTAACCATTTTTGCCATTCTTCAAATTTCTAGAAAGCGAATTCACGAGTTTTGATAATTGACTTTTTTTTTTTTTTTTTGTATATTTTCAAAGTTGAGTGCAAATAAAATTCTGTGAGGACAACAATCATCATTTAACCTTCGATGCTGACTCAGCACCTCCATCCGTTCATAAATTCTTACACTTGAATTAAGATTCTCATTTATTTAATTTTCCAAAATTTAATTTTAATTCATTAATCATGGCATTATTTTGAATAAGAGAAAGCAGACAACTGTGCGACTGTGAGAGAGTATAGGGTTTGAGTGTTGGACCCATCACCGCACTTCTGCAAGCCGACAAATTGCACACATTTGATACAAATATCTCTGAGCATAAGATTTTTGCCGATTGATATAAAAATAAAATAAAAATTAATTAATTTTTCTCATAAATAATTATTTTTCAAATAAGGATTTTTGCCTACAAAACGTCGTGACACGTTCAACTTGGCTGGTCCCATCCCATAGTTCACTACTTGCGTAGTCGCCGATTTAATCGGCCACATTGCCCGCGCCAGCCACGATCCCTTTATAAATATCGCCATTTTACTGCACACTCATCAACTCAAGCTTCTCCTTCTACACTTGAAAAAAAAAATCTCTCTTATCCTTCGCCCACTATCTCCATGGATCCGTACAAAGTACAGATATACTTTTTTCTTACTCTTGCTTAGTTCTGATAAGCTCATTCTTGTTCTTGAATATTCGTGATCTGATAAAATAATTGTGATTGGTTCAGTTTCGTGTTAAATCGGCTTGATCTCGGTTTTTTTTTTTTTTTTTTTTTTATAGTAGTTTTTGTTTTTTTTAAATCGGGTTTACATTTATTTATTCGGATCATGAAGTGGATCAGGTCCGTTTGATCGTCAACTTTACAATTTTTTTATTTCTTAATCTGATTTGAAAATGTTTTGATCACAGATTTCTTTAAGTGATCATTTCATCACACGAAGGGAAGGCAGAACAATAGGATATAATTAGTTATAATAAATGATTGATGATGTAAAACGAGTATACTCCTATTGTTTGATTTACGTTAACATATAAAATTTAATTAAGAAATACATACGTATATAGTTTCTATACTATATAATTTTAATTTGAATATCGTACTCGTATGGTTGTGCGGGACGTTGGACGGCCCAATAAAACAATAAAACATATTCCGAAAATTGACCCAAGAAGCTTCCAAATTACGATTTGCTCGCATCGCGCGCTGCATATGCAAATCTAGAAAGCAACGTTTCTCAAGAGCGAAAGCTCGCATTCTCGTACATTTTTTGACGCTGCTAATTCAAAATTTTATATTTAAAGCTTTTCAAATCGATTCAATTTGGCGCTTATGGCCTTCTCTTCAGATTCTGGTATCGTAATTAGTTAGGCGATCTCTTGCTGTGAAAAGAAATGAAATACAGGAAAAAATGATTGAAATTGTTTGTTTGTTTCGCGGGAAAATGAAGTGAAAGCCTTCAACAAGCTTATTTTATTTTATTTTTTCGTTTATGATGTTCTCATTGGTGATTATGTTTCTATGTATATGCAGTTCCGCCCGTCGAGTGCTTTCAACTCCCCCTTTATGACTACAAATGCCGGTGCTCCAGTTTGGAACGACAACTCCTCGCTGACCGTTGGAACTAGAGGTATTGATTTCTTCTTTTTCATATATTTTAATTGATTTTTCTTTGATTATGGAGTTAGCAGCTTACTCGTTTTGATGTGCTTTCAATTTGTGTTTGAGTTTGTTGGCTGTTCTCTTGAAATAGAATTATTAGCTGATCCGTTGAAATACTATTTTCTTTCCGTTAGTTGTTTCAATTTTCTCATCGTTGCATCATCCAGTGCTTATTGGACATTATAGGTTCTTCTTGGGATGTCAAATTCGATAAACATTTCTGTATCTATTTGTTTGGTATTTTGTTATTTCATGTGGAAGGTTTGGCCGTTTGTCTTGAGTACTTGTGGCTGCCTGTGCCAAGATCTGATCTATGTAACTATACCGGATGGTTAGACAAGAACTTTGGTTTGAGTATGCATGGATATCTGTACATGGATCGGTCAAAAATTGAACTCTGTTAATGAAAATTTTTGGTTTAATTTATTGTTTGTTGGTGGATGGTCATATAGGCAGTGTTGAAGAATTATTTTTCCTTTTAGCTAGGCAAAAATTCCTGATCATTTAGTCCATAGTAAAACATGAGATTTTATTTGAGTTCTCTGTGCAATTATTTTAACTTTGGTGTGAATGGTTAAGAATTTGAGTTCAGAGATTTGAGTAGCTTCTGTTTGACAGGTCCTGTCCTGCTTGAGGATTATCATCTGGTGGAGAAACTTGCCCATTTTACCAGGGAGCGCATCCCAGAACGAATTGTCCATGCCAGGGGAGCCAGTGCTAAGGGTTTCTTTGAGGTCACCCATGATATTTCTCACCTTACTTGTGCTGATTTTCTACGAGCCCCAGGGGTTCAGACACCTGTCATTGTCCGGTTCTCCACTGTTATCCATGAGCGTGGCAGCCCTGAAACCCTGAGAGATCCTCGAGGATTTGCTGTGAAGTTTTACACCAGAGAGGTGAGGGTTTATCTGATGCTTTTTTTATCACTAAAACATATTGGATTATGTCATATGTATCCACTACCTATATTGGACCATGGCATGTGTAGCCACAACCAAGATCATGAATACAAAATTTGGTCAGTATGTATGAAAGAGGTTAAGGTTGTAAAGGTTTAGCATTCTTGTCCTAGGACTTATTTGATATTCCATTTCTCTATGAAGTTACCAGGTTCTAGGCTATCAAGTTGTTATTTGCTCTACTGGTTAATAATTTCTTATTTTGAACTTTTTTCTTGTGAACTCAGGGTAACTGGGATCTTGTGGGAAATAATTTCCCTGTTTTTTTCATCCGTGACGCAATAAAATTCCCGGATGTGATTCATGCTTTTAAACCCAATCCAAAGTCTCACATCCAAGAGTACTGGAGGATCCTTGACTTCTGCTCCTTCCTTCCTGAAAGCTTGTCCACTTTTGCCTGGTTCTTTGATGATGTGGGTATTCCACAAGATTACAGGCACATGGAAGGCTTTGGCGTTCAAACTTATACTCTGGTCGATAAGACTGGAAAAGTGCACTATGTGAAATTTCATTGGAAGCCCACTTGTGGAGTTAAGAGTTTGACAGATGAAGAGGCAATCACGGTTGGAGGATCTAATCACAGCCATGCCACTCAGGATCTGTATGACTCAATTGCAGCAGGAAATTATCCTGAGTGGAAACTCTACATCCAGATTATTGATCCTGATCACGAGGACAAACTTGACTTTGACCCTCTTGACGTAACCAAGTGGTGGCCTGAGGACATCATCCCCCTGCAGCCAGTTGGACGCTTGGTCTTGAATAAGAACATTGATAACTTCTTTGCAGAAAATGAACAGCTTGCATTTAACCCTGGTCTTGTGGTTCCTGGCATCTACTACTCAAATGATAAGATGCTGCAGACTCGAATCTTTGCCTATAGTGATACCCAGAGGTATCGCATAGGAGCAAACTACCTGATGCTCCCAGTCAATGCTCCCAAGTGTGCTCATCACAATAATCATTATGATGGTTCCATGAATTTCATGCACAGGGATGAGGAGGTACTTAGCCTTTTCCCTTTTTGGAAAACTAACGAAATTGCACCTTTAAATCCATTGATATATATCTTAACTTAGACTATGGTGCATGCCTTAAAAGGTATTAGCCCCTTGTAAAAGTGGATGGTATTAGATGCCAAACTGGTGTCAGCTAGTGTTATCAAATTACGTTCTAATTGGATGCTATGATGTTTTATTTAGGTCGATTACTTCCCTTCGAGGTATGATCCTGTTCGTCATGCTGAGAGACATCCCATTCCTTCTGATATAATTACTGGAAGGCGTGATAAGGTCAATTTCTATACTTGGATTCTCTCTAATCTTGAAATTCTAGTTTGATGTAGATTTTTCAAATTGGTTCACCAACATTAGGAGATGCATTGATGGATAAACATGATTTTAATATATTTATGACATTTAAATAGTCCAAATTTGTTGGTAAATGCAGACTGTTATTGAGAAGGAGAACAACTTCAAACAGCCTGGAGATAGATATCGATCCTGGGCACCAGACAGGTAAACTCATTTTTTGCCTCCATTTTTCGATTTTCAAAATAATTGTGAAAATATAGTATTAACATCTTTTGTACATTTTTCATATGACTGATTTTAGGCAAGAGCGGTTCATCAGCCGATGGCTTAAGGCTTTATCTGACCCACGTATCACCCATGAGGTCCGCAGCATATGGATCTCATACTGGACTCAGGTGAGGCTCCCTTTCAATCCATTGCAAATTATGGCTGTGAACTTAAAGGGTCAATGATGGAAATATTGGTGAAATTTTTCTCAAAATTGAAATTTTTATGTTCAGTGAATCAGCTACACTGATCTTAATATTCTTTTCTGGTATAAATACAGGCTGACCATTCACTGGGTCAGAAGCTAGCTTCTCGTATCAATGTGAGGCCATGCATTTGAAGGGGACACCTGAAGTGGATGCTTTTGACTTGCAGAGAGTGAGCAAGGAGTAAATGCCAAGGAGATGTTCGCTATTTGAAGAATGTTAATCTTATGTTTACTGTTGTATGTTGTAAAATAAAAAATAA
This sequence comes from Cedrela odorata, assembly GCA_035584115.1. Lineage (NCBI taxonomy): Eukaryota > Viridiplantae > Streptophyta > Magnoliopsida > Sapindales > Meliaceae > Cedrela > Cedrela odorata. The sequence continues at coordinate 8,430 of JAXCLQ010029372.1, forward strand.
ACTTGTGTGTCATGTGACTCTTTGACCTTATGTTTCATCTAATAAAAGCTAGTTTTATGCTAAAGTTCAATATTGGGATTCTGGATATAAAGTTGTTGTCGTTTTGATTCAACTATGGGTTTTTTGCTGAATATATGGTATTGCCGAGGTTTTGCATCTGAAATATAATAGACTAGATTATCACTTGTTGAATTGTCCTGTTCTAGAGTCTAGATTGCTAGCAACTTTGTTACAGTGGGAAGCTAGCGGGAGTCTGGATTAGAATTCTGGAGCTCGGTTCTAGATATCCATGGTGCGTCCTCACTCTCATCTCTTATATAGATTCATATTATATGTTTTAACTTTTATGTATCTGTGTTATGTGTGTGCATGTGATTTTGTAGGTAGTAATGGCTTTGGAGTGTTACTGTGTTAAAATAATATTTGGAAGCTGTCCAGTTAGTTATATAATTGAAAATAATATTTTAAAACTTACGAACTCGCAGCTTAATCTAGTTCAATCCTTGGGAAGAAGTTGAGCTAACTCTAGATAGAGACCCAATCAATATTTGAAGCTGTCTTGAGTCAACTTCAATTGACTAACAATTTTTCCCAATGTAATATAATAACATAAGGGCCCAACTGTTTATTTTATGTAGGTATAGATATGAAACATGAGATTAAAGAAAATACATGGAACGCATGTCCCTTAGTGCTACTAAAATACCAAAAGTTGAGTTATTGAATTTTAGAACGTTGTGCCAGATTACTAAGTGGAACAGAAATATAGCAGCAGAGTTATTGATTAGCTGTGAAGTGTCTGGAAGGTTGATTGATTGCACATTCTTGGCTGAAGTGGCTGTCAGTTAAAGATTTCTTTCTTCTGTTCTGTGGTAGAGAAATTACCAACACCTGCCTATGATGCCTTGAGACTGAAATATACTCGGAATTCCATGTAGGTGAGTTTGCTCCTATATTTTGAGGTTATGGTGACTTTCTGAGCATGGTCAATAATTGTAGCTTCAGATAGGCACAGTGCTCTATTTTCACTCATGGTATTCTATTTTGTGGAATAAATATTATTTCATTTATCTTATAGGTTTTCAGAGGAGCATAATTGTTCAATTGGAACTATTGCATCACCAATTGACTTAGAGCCTGTTGAACGATCCTAACTGATCATGACATGATGATGAGGAATCCTCATTGGCGTGAAAATATTGTTGGAATCCAGAACTTGTTTATATCTCCAACGATCCCAGTGTTCTCCAATGAAATTGGAAATTGCTAGGTACCATGAACTAATTATGGAAGCTATCCAAAACAATGACTGGACAATAAGCAACATTGAACTTTTACCTGCACGAAAATGTTTAGAAGCATTCATGAACTCAACCAGTATGACCAGGAATACAAGAAATGCTCCTGGTTCAAACCCATTTTCAACTCTGTCCAGAAGCCGAGGTGGGGCCAGATCAAGATTAGTCCACCATTCCCATATCAACTGGTTCTGACATAATGTCTGGAAATAATTCTGCACCAAATGACAACACACTACCGAGCCATGGACATATGTTGGAGGTAAGCTTTTAATTTACTTGATTGTTTCAAACATTCTAGGTTAGAAGTTGTTTATTAATGCGTTTTTGCTTCTGAATTTGTTTGCTGATTGATATCTATTGCTCCAGTAGAATAATTTCTGTAGAAGCACTAGAAAGGCATGATTTGGCATTACCATAAACTAGTTAACTTGATATGAATATAATCGAATGAAATTCCTCTTACATATATATTATATAATTGATTTCTTATGTCTACGAGGAATCGTTTGGTATTGAAGTTCATTTAACTTTGGAAGTAAAATTAAATAGGTGTTTGATGAGGTTAATTTTTAGTGAGACTAACTCACCACACCTCCCACCACACCTCCTCACGCTTCGATACTGACCCTAACATATGCTTTTTCTTGTCACCTCCTTAAAGTCACTTTCCATAGGAAAGTCTCCTCTGCCTCTTAAATTCTGAGTCTTAGCACTATTTATCTATCTTCCTTGAAAGACTGGATGATGGGTATTTAATATTTATAGATTTTTCTGCGGTAAATAGGTTGTTTCATTGTGATTACGTAATAGTTTTCAGGACTACACTAGCAACCAAATTTTCTTGATGTCACGTCTTGTACTCCTAATGAATTTTGCCATTTGGTTCAGCTAAAGTTTGGTTCAAAAGTAGTAGTAAGAGGAGTAGAAACTTTCTTTAAAGACTAGAAAACTGAGAAAATGTAGATGGGTTTGTGGCCACTGATTTGTTGGCTTTATAATTTTGGCATGACTTGCCACCCTAGATGAAGCTAAATACAGAAATAGGATCCAACAGCTTCTCAATTGACAGTTTTTTTTTTCAAATTGAAGCCAAACAAGGCTGAATTCAGTTGACAGATTTGGTATTTGTTTCCACGTTTGGTACATTTAACATACCTCAAAGATTAGGGTCTATTAAGGTGTCTGAGTGCATTTGGCTGAAAATAATAATAAATAAAATAAAAAATCATTTCAGCCAAAAGAACTTGTGATGGAATCGAAGTGAATTATTGATTTTTGATACCCATATCGTTTTTTTATTTAATTATTTCGTATAAAAATTCTTAAATGTTTTCTGTATAATTTTGTCAGCAATGGTGGACTACATGAACTTGTTGATGCGGAGTGCACTTCTGGTGTAGGTAGAATTAAAGTGTTTTTAAAATGGTAATTATAAGATTATTTACCAACTATCACAAAAATAGACATTTAATGTGGGGCCGAAAGCCAGTCTTGTGGTTAAGCTTACCTCATGCCCATTCCGTTCTTATCAATTATCACGGGATAATAACATTAGGGTCCCTGATTTTTTATACGTTTTATGTAAAAACAATTTCTCTATTTAATATATTAAATAGATCCTTTATTTATTTTATTTTATTTTGATATATAACTCTTTAATATTTTTCTTGGTGTACATTTTTATTGAAACTTTATTTTAATAAATCCCTCAGAAACGATAATTTCTATTTTCAAATTTAGCTTGAGAGGTGACATTATGAGTCAACTAAGTTATATGTTTATTTTGTAGTTCATAATTTTTATTTTATACTCTTATGTATTGACAGTCAAAGTAGAAGAGTAAATGATAGTTTGGTTTCATTTGGTATTAGGGATCTATTTGATACAAGCTAACAAACTCTATCTTTATTTAGAAGATATAAAAATTTAGGGATTCAAATGTGATTACTACATTCTTGTCAGCATTTTTTAGATTATGTTAGCAGCTTTCGCACTCTCCCTCGTAAAACTCCAAACAGCTCTTCGAGTCTTATCTCTGGACATTTCTGGTATTGAACACACGTTTCAATGTCTTTCCGATACGTGGCATTGCAATAGTGGGCCATGTCATCTTCTTCCATAAGTGGTTACGAATTCTTACCAGAAAACTTCCAAATACCAGGATAAGGAACCATGAAGCCATGACGTTCGCAATAATTTTTTTAATTTATTCTTACCATAAAAAATGATAAATCATATCCCTTGTGGGCCCCATATCAAACCTTGAAACCATAAATATTGGTAGAAGTCCCAATTTCTCACGCTTCGTTTAGTATAGTACACGATAACTTGGTTCTTCTCATAAATACAAGAGATTTTCTCCAAATTGATATAATTAGAAGATAAAAATTATATATATCCTATTTTCTTAATAATTTATTTAACATAAATATTTATTTTCAATGGTGAGACGCTATATTGGTGAGTAAATGGAATGAGCCATTGTTTATCTCATTACTGATTTTCCGCTGTCGCTATAGATAGATAACGGGGTAAGGCTGGAACAAGAGTAGAAGCGTGAGCCACGGGCGTTATAAATAATGCGGAATTGAGCGCACAATTTTTGATTGCCACACAATTCACATCAGTCTTTCCTTTCTGTTAGCGTCATCTAGGTTTATCTCTTCTTCGGCGTCTCTTCAGCTATGGATCCATACAAGGTATTAATTTGATTGTGTTATTGATTGAATCTAATTGTTTGATTCTTTACTTTTGTATTATAGAAGTATAGGATTGTTTGATTTGAGTTTCAAATTTGTGGGTTCTGATCTCTGTTTAATATCTCTAATCAGTAAAATTGTTTTGGTTTTCCAATTATTTTCTGTTTTGATTCAATTCTTTAATCAAATTATGCAGTGGATTATTCTATTTAATATGAATCTGTTTTCGATTTTCTTCGTTAGAAATATTCTCTCTTCTGTAGGATTTCCTAAATCGTTTCTCACCTTTTGTGTTATTTGCTTATTGAGGTAAGTTTTGGTTTCTGGTATATGAAATCCGAAGAGAAGTCGAAAACTTTTCTCTTGTTTGTGTTTGGTTCCCAATAAAATGAGGAGGAAGTCCTTTGACTAAGTTTTGTTTAGTACTTTTCTTTTTTCCTGCGTTTATGATGTTTCTAGTTGGCAATTTTGTTAATTTACTGTGTGATGATGATGCAGTACCGTCCTTCAAGTGCTTTCAACTCCCCCTTCTTTACCACTAATTCTGGTGCTCCAGTATGGAACAACAATTCATCAATGACAGTTGGACCTAGAGGTATTGAACCTTCATACTCTTTTTTTTTTTTTTTTTTTTTTTTTTCCTGTTCTTCATTTTGGTTATTGATGTACTTTCTTATGTTGGAGTTGGCAACTTGCTCTTTGAGGTGTTCGTTTTGTGTTTGATTTGTTTGCTGTTCTCGTGAATTGGACTTATTGTATATGTATTGGTACAGCTCTTTATCATTATAATTTTTACTTTTATCACTTATCAGAATCTCTGTAAATTTTGTGGGTGGGATTCATCATCGTCACCATCTTTAATATGAGTCTATAAACGGTTGTCTGATAATAATATCTGTCGCACAATATAAAACAGGGATTAGTAACTAAAGCTATTTTAAAATGACTTTTTATTAAGGCATCTTGGGGGATAGTTTTTAGTGTCTACCTACAAGCACAGAATATTTCTCTTTTCTTTTTTTTTCTTTTTTCTGGTTAGGCAGAAAATTTTACTTCCTATAAGATGCCTTCCTGCATTTCTTATTTTGTTTCACTTTGATGCTTGTAGTTTAGATCTTTAGTTCTGAGATTTAAGCTGCTTCAATTTGACAGGTCCAATCCTCCTTGAGGATTATCATCTAGTGGAGAAACTTGCCAATTTTGATAGGGAGCGCATTCCAGAACGTGTTGTCCATGCCAGGGGAGCCAGTGCTAAGGGTTTCTTTGAGGTCACACATGATATATCTAACCTTACTTGTGCTGATTTTCTTCGAGCCCCAGGTGTTCAGACACCTGTCATTGTCCGTTTCTCCACTGTTATCCATGAGCGTGGCAGTCCTGAAACCCTGAGAGATCCTCGAGGATTTGCAGTGAAGTTTTACACCAGAGAGGTGAGCGCTTATATGTGTTTTATCGCTAATATATATTATATGTTGGGATATGTCTTCCAGGGATCAAGGATACAATAATTTAGTCATTTATATGACGAATGTGTTTAGGCGCATTTGCACCTTTAGGTGGCCTTTGCTGAAAATTTTGGAGATCTGTCTATTACCATTGTGATACTTCCCAAACTTCACAATTGTAATGGTGATATAGGGTGTAAAAAGAATTTTTATATCTCTTCGGGAATTCTTGTTTTGGTTGGGTGTAGTTGCCCGTGAGATGTAGCTGCAATAATATCTTTTCAGGTTATCTTCGATAGTATATAACCAATTAGTTCTTTTATTGAAGGTTGCAAAGGTTCAACACTTCATGTAGTTAAGTCATTTGATATTTTATTATTCCATGAAGATGACTAAGTTTTAAGCTGTCAAGAAATTAGTTGGCCTACTTGTTGATAAGTTCTTACAGTGACCTTTTTTTTCCTCTGAACTCAGGGTAATTTTGATCTTGTGGGAAACAATTTCCCTGTCTTCTTCATTCGTGATGGAATGAAATTTCCAGATATGGTCCATTCTCTTAAACCAAACCCAAAGTCTCATATCCAAGAGAACTGGAGGATCCTTGACTTCTTCTCCCACCATCCTGAAAGCTTGCACATGTTCACTTTCCTCCTTGATGATTTGGGTGTCCCCCAAGATTATAGGCACATGGAAGGATCTGGTGTTAACACTTATATGCTGATCAATAAGGCTGGGAAAGCGCACTATGTGAAATTTCATTGGAAACCCACTTGTGGAGTTAAGTGTTTATTGGAGGATGAGGCAATCAAGGTTGGAGGAGCTAACCACAGCCATGCCACTCAAGATCTTTATGACTCAATTTCAGCTGGAAACTATCCTGAGTGGAAACTCTTCATCCAGACTATTGATCCTGACCATGAGGATAAATTAGACTTTGACCCACTTGATGTAACCAAGACTTGGCCTGAGGACATCTTGCCCTTGCAGCCTGTTGGCCGTTTGGTCTTGAACAAGAACATCGATAACTTCTTTGCAGAAAATGAACAGCTTGCTTTTTGCCCTGCTATTGTTGTTCCTGGCATCTACTATTCAGATGATAAGCTGCTCCAGACTCGAATCTTCTCTTACGCTGACACTCAGAGGCATCGTCTAGGACCAAACTATCTGCAACTCCCAGCAAATTCACCCAAGTGTGCTCATCACAACAATCACTATGACGGTTTCATGAATTTCATGCATAGGGATGAGGAGGTACTAAAATAACTTTTTAAAAAAAGGGTCACTGCCCCTTCTATAATCAGTTGACTCATAGCTCAACCAAGATTATGTTGCATGCCTTTGGATATTAGTGTCTTGTGTTAGACGCCAAAATGTGTTCGATACTGTTTTCTGTTAAGATTTGTGTTCTAACAAGGTGCTACATGATGCTTCTTTTTAGATTGATTACTTCCCTTCAAGGTATGATCCTGTTCGTCATGCTGAGAGATATCCAATTCCTCCAGCTAGCTGTGGTGGAAGGCGTGAGAAGGTATATTTCTTTACTCGGTTTCTCTTTTATCTTGAAATTTAGGTTTGATGTGGATTTTTCAAGGTGGTATACTTGCATTACGTTTATACTTGCTTAGTGGGCCTGTATATTTGGATTCTGTGGACTTTTTGATTGAATAGATGCATTGGTAGACACAGAATAGATGAATGTATTTATGAAAGCTAAGGTTGCTGAATCTGATGTTCAATGCAGTGCATAATTGAGAAGGAGAACAACTTCAAACAACCTGGTGAAAGATACCGATCTTTTTCACCGGACAGGTGAGCTCATGTTCTAACCAATTTTCCACCAAAAAAAATTGTGAAATTATAACATTAATATCTTTTTAATGTTGTTTTATCCACTTGCTTATAGGCAAGAGCGGTTCATCTGCCGATGGATTGATGCTTTATCTGACCCGCGTGTCACTCATGAGATCCGCAGCATATGGATTTCATACTGGTCTCAGGTGAGACTACCATTCCTTTCAAGCTCTTGCATATTATAACTATGACCTTAAAAGCTCCATGTGGGAAACTTTGGCCACATTTTCCAGGAGATTGAAAACGTTTGGGTTAGCTTTGTAGTTCTAACTGGATATTGTATTCTGTTATGATTTGCAGGCCGACAAATCTTTGGGTCAGAAACTAGCATCTCGTCTCAATGTGAGGCCAAGCTTTTGAAGGTGATGTGATGTGGAGCTGGATGTGTTTCAGAATTGCAGAGAGTTAGCAAGGAGTACAAAAAGAGTATGCAGCTATTTAAAGAAAATGTGAATTCTCCGTTCTTTTGTTATGTTATTATTGTAATACTAAACAAATTCGGTGGTTATGTAACTCAATAGACCTGATTGTCCTCTAATAAATTCTGGTTGTACGCCTACAGCACAATCCTAGTATTCTTGATTTAAAATTTTTCCTGTTAGTTTTACTTTTCATACTATCCCCCTTTTTATTTTTATTTTGGCTGAATTCATTCGCTGCCCTGGTTCTACTTCTAGCGTTTCCTTTTGTTTTGATTGCTCTCTCGCCGCGTCTGCAATAAATAACAAAGTTAGATCTTTAATTCAATCAACTACCTGCTCTTCTGGCTGTCGTAGACGCACAGATCAAAAACCGTTTAACGTCGTCGAATTCTTCCTCTCTACGGGCTACGAGAATCGCTCAACTCTCCAAACTCGACCATACCTTGGACCAACCAGCCATTCGAGTCCGCAGAGAGCTAATAGCATTGGAAGTGATCGTCTGATGATCGTGGAGGAGAAGATCATCGTCTTACAGGTTGATGAGATGATCAAATTGATCATGAAAGACAAATTGCAATTGGTGATGCTGAGATCCGAAGCAACAAACAATAAACCAATAGAACCCAAGAAATATGGTAAGCACTAAAAGGAATTAGAATTATTTTATCAAGGCCGGTGGTGGACCATGCAAATGCAAAGAGTGGATTGTACTTCATTTTATATCCAACTAAAATAGAATTGAATCTCCAATCGACCTCATCATTAGATTACTTCCATTCCTGGTTTTGATTACCATTCTCATTCTCAACTTGCCCTATTAAATCATAATCACACAACAATTTTATTCAAAATTACTAATTGTCGTCTAATTTGAATATATAATAATTCTAGTTCATACTCAAAATCTCTTCTTTGCATATTTTATAATATAATAATTAACACACTTGACAATTTGTGTTAATTAATCACAATCACTTTTTTATTATTTATATTTATGAATTACAATTCAAAGGGATGAAATGGTCAGAGCAGGGCAGGTGGATTGAGGAATTTGGCTTTCGCTTGTGCTTTTTGTTTTGTTTTGTTTGTGGGTCATTTATGTTTTAACGCTGACGCACACACAACACATGCTAATGAAAAGGTGTTGGCAATTTGCAAGTTTTTAATAAAAGAAAATCTGTTTTCCTCCTTGAAATGAAACGGTAGCCAGAATTATTTTAGAAAATGTTTTCATAATTTTGCTTTCTAAGGAAAGGAATGGCCGAGTCATTTTCAGTCGATATTAATTACAGTGGGCACGGTCCGATCAAATCTTTGCAAAAGAAGCCAATTGACAGGTTTTAAATCTTAAGAATACGGACAAAACTCTCACTCTTGTCCACAGCCAGTCGTGCACAAGTTGTCGTCTGAATACTATATGCACTTTTTTCTGTGGCATAAACTCGAAAGGGATAATAACTCATAAGTACCTAAACTTTTACATTTTCTCAAATAAAGGGAGAATTTATTTATTTATTTTAAGAAAGTCCTAATAACTTATTAAAATTTCCAAATTAGTCTTAGTAACTTCAATATTAGAGGAGGTTTTATAGTCATTTCACTGCGAGTCAGGATTTTTTTCATTCAAATAAACAAAATATGTAGTTATTTAAGAAATTATATAACATTAGGGACTAGAGTGTTATTACCGAAACTGAAGTGAGAGCCACCTCAACCCGAGAAAGTGGCACACACGCAACACACACTAGACAGGCACAACTCTCCAATTTTTACCACTGAAAACAAAGCTGACTTTGTATTGTTAAATATTAAAATATAATTCTTACCATAAATAAATCTATTTATCAGACCATTGCATCAGCAAATGTTCGGTTCTCTCTCTAATCTCAGTCTCAATCTCTGTAGCTGTTTGTTTGCTCGAGGTTTTGACTTTACAGCGAGTGTTCCCATGTCGAAAATCTGAGTTGTTTATCTGGGGTCACACGTTGGAATCAGCATCTTCTCTTACAAGCTGCCTGGAATCACAAGTGTGTTAAAATTTCTGAAGATTGGTTGCTTAGATAATTACTATGAAAGATTGCTCCTTTCTATGTGGAGGGACACGCTCTTTAAAAGCTTTAACTAGATTGTTTGTTTGTTCATGTTCCTGCTTCTCAGACAGTTTTCTTGGATATTTCCAACAAATTATAAATAATGCTTCTGAAAATAAATAGACCATTTGAGTGTCTTCAAGAATCTCTGCATAGTGAGTTATTATTTCTCTGTTTCATCCATTTTAATTAATTTTTTTTTTTTGATGAAATTAGATTAGTTTTGTTGTTGTGAATGAAAATGAAATCAGAAGCGAGAAAGTAAATTGTCTGAGCATATTGAACGAATCCATGGAAAGTGGGTTTTTTTATTGTCTTGTTCTTCTTTTATTCTTACATCTTAAATTTAATTAATGTTACTTTTATGTATATGGTGGTTCAGAAATTGGCTTTTATTCTCTAATTCATTTGCTGGTGATTCTTTCGATTTGTGCTACTTTGACTGATAGTGGATTTGACGGAAAAAAGAGAAGGCTAATCTTCATACAATATGCAGGAATTCTTTTATTTATTATTTCCCTGTTTAGTATTCTATGATTTTCTTGTTCTCATCTGAACTTTTCTTCTGATTGATTCTTGCCAATAACGTCTCAACAACTTGAAGATTGGATTTGGAGTTGGAGGTTCAACTTTCCATAAAGTTTATTGCATACCATCTAATATTTGGAAGTTGGATTTCAACTATTCAGCAGAACAAGATCTTCAAAATGGGATTTTGATAAAAGATCGAAATGGAAGATGCTTTTTTTTCACCCACTACCATGCTTGGCGCTCCCCTGGATTCTGCAATGGACTTGGATTACATAGATGAGTTGTTGGCAGAAGGATGTTGGCTGGAAACTATAGATGGATCTGAATTTCCTCATCCTATTCGCTCTACTTCTACTGCTCTTTTTGACTCTTCATTAGTATGGCCAGCTTCGGAGATTGTCAATGGTAATACAAGCGTGAACCAATCTGAACAGAATAATCAAGACGAGAGGCAAAAACCATTCTTTCCGGGGACTTCACCTGTGAGTGAACTCCAAGGACAAAGTCCTCTTAGTAATCAGTCTCTTAGTCACGGCATGGTTAATGTTGATGGAGACTATAGTCAAATGGAAAATAATATTACCGAAGGTTCTGAACTGAGCAGAAGATGGTGGATTGCACCGATGGAAAATTCAGCACCTGCGACTTCTGTAATTCAGAGATTAATACGGGCACTTGGCAATATTAAAGATTTCACAAACAGTGAAGATGTCCTTGTACAATTATGGGTGCCTGTAAATAGAGCAGGTAGACGTGTACTAACGACTTATGACCAGCCATTCTCGCTTGATCTCAACTGTCAGAAGCTTGCAAGTTACAGGGATATCTCTGTTAAGTATTATTTCTCAGCTGAGGAGGACTCAAAGGATGTGGTGGGATTGCCTAGTCGGGTTTTCTTTGGTAAGGTTCCTGAGTGGACTCCTGATGTCCAGTTCTTCAGAAGTGATGAGTATTCACGCGTTGATCATGCTCAACGGTATGATGTTCGTGGTACCCTTGCTGTTCCTGTTTTTGAACAAGGAAGTAGGAATTGCTTGGGTGTTATTGAGGTTGTGATGACAACTCGGATGATAAAGTACCGATCTGAATTTGAAAATGTTTGCAAAGCACTTCAGGTCTGCTTTCTTTCATTACATTATGATTTCTCTCTTAGTTTTCTTCTAAATTTTCTAATTATTTTGTGTTCAGCAAGTTCTAGTGTTAAAAACTATACCATCATTGAATATGATTTTTTTTTGGAGTGTTGATGAACAATTACTTGAGGGTGTGTTGAATTAAACATTTGAATGTCCTGTCATTTCTCCGGATGAAGTAATCTGTAATCTGGATCGCCAATTGTTATCTCTTTCTTTGATACATAGTGTTTACAATACCATATTTTAGAAGAAACTTGATGTCTTGATTTTTTGACTTTAAACTGGAAGCTTGATCCAGTATCATTCAAGTGTCAGATGAATGAAATGCAAAGACAATCCTAAATGTCTGACATAATGAGATAGGAATTCTCCTTTTTCTTTTTTGTTGTTGTCTCGGACAAAAACTGCAAAATTTACCAGTTGTTTCTGCTACTCGAGATTTCAATATTGGTAGCAAAGAAATAGTTCTGATTTTTTCTTCAGCTCATCTTTTAACATTGTTGTTCATCATTATTCTTTTCAAACTGAAATTATCCTTGGTTTTTCCAAGTTTGACTTGGTTTGTCTTGTTTCTGTCTAAATCGATAAAGGATTTTGGCTTCCTCTGTCAATTAGAATTCTTTATGTGCCACCTGGGAGTATAACATAATTTCTTGATCCTGTTTTTCTGATTGAATAAATTTGTCACTTGCAGGCTGTTGATCTTAGGAGCTCTGATGTTCTGAGTACTGCAAACATAAAGGTAATATGATAATAGTTAAAACTAAATCAATGAGTTAACGGATATTTTTCATTTTGAGGTCACCGGTGCATTCTTTTTTTATCAGGAATGTGACAAGTCGTATCAAGCTGCCTTACCTGAGATTCAAGAGGTCTTGAGATGTGCTTGTGAGACACATAGATTACCTTTAGCTCAAACTTGGGTCCCTTGCATCCAGCAAGGTAAAGCAGGGTTTTGGCACTCTGATAAGACCTACAGTCATTGTGTTTCCACTGTAGATCATGCTTGCTATATTGCCGAGCTTGAAATGTGGGGTTTTCATGAAGCTTGCTCTGAGCATCACTTGTTAAAAGGTCAAGGTGTTGCTGGGGGAGCATTTATGACAAACCAACCTTGCTTTTTGACTGACATAACGTCCTTGAAAAAGACCGAGTATCCTCTCTCTCACCATGCAAGGATATTTGGTTTGTGTGGCGCTGTTGCAATACGTCTGCGGAGTATCCTGACTGGTAAAGCCGACTTTGTATTGGAGTTCTTCTTGCCCAAAGGTTGCAGGGATCCTGAAGAACAAAAGAAGATGCTTGGTTCTTTGTCCATCATAATACAACAGGTTTGCCAGAGCTTACGGGTTGTAACAGACAAGGAGCTGGAGGAAGAAACTAGTTTGCCAATTAGTGAAGTTATTTTCCCTTTGGATGGTAGACTGAGCAGAGAAGACATGTTAAAGGTGGACACTCATTCTGAAAAGTATTCTCAAGAAACTTCATCTAGGACAGCCTGTCTCACGGAGGTCCAAAAAGATTATGATGTCTCATTAAATCAAAAAGGAGAACCAAGAATGGTGGCAGGAGAAACGATTTTGGAGGTTGGGCATCATGATGAAGATCTTAGCCTGAAAGGAAGTGCTGAATATTGTGATGATTCCAATTCTGGTGAGGGTAGCTTCTCAAGTGTGGCTCTGGGTAGGACAGGAGAGAAAAGACGTACCAAGGCGGAGAAAACTATCACCTTGCAAGTTCTTCGGCAGTATTTTGCTGGGAGCCTAAAAGATGCTGCAAAGAGTATTGGTGGTAAGCATTAGATGCTAAAGCTAATTTGATGTTTTAATCATAGTGTATGTTGGACCATCTGACAAACATCTTCTATTTCTCCATAAAATTTTAGTAGTGTATGTTTTAATCATAGTGCATGGGAGAGGTTGGTCATCCCGTTCCCATTATGGACTGCTGCTTTGTCTAGCTTATTGGCTGAGATGGATTTTGGCCAGTACCATTTTAGGTCCATTTGTTATTGAGATAATTACACTTAATTTTGAAAGAAAAGTTAAAAAAGTGTTTGGTAACACCAACTTTTAGCGAGATTCACTTCCTTTTTAACTAAAATTCAGTGCTCTCATCCCTAGCTTAAAAGCCACCAAACCTCAATACCAAATGGACTGTTGACATTAGCTTAGAAATCTCTCTGCTATTTCTCTGAACAGCCTTTACAAGCAAATTATTAGACTATATCTACTGTTGATAAAAGTGGTTGTTTATGGTGTTATCTGGGAGTAAGTTATCTGCCACAAGAATTTTCTCCAGTATTAGCTCATATTACATCATACAATACTTAAGCAATGTGAATGATTTTTTAAGCTTCTACCATTGACGTATATAATCATTCATAATTTTCAGTTTGCCCCACAACCTTGAAGAGAATATGCCGGCAACATGGGATAAAACGTTGGCCTTCTCGAAAAATCAAGAAGGTTGGTCACTCCTTGCAGAAACTCCAACTTGTGATTGATTCCGTTCAAGGTGCCTCTGGTGCTCTTCAAATTGGTTCCTTCTATACAAACTTCCCAGAGTTTGGTTCTCCTAATGTTTCAGGAACCAGCCCTTTCTCAACTTCAATGCCAATCGATCATCCAAAGGCAACAAGAATGCAACCTAAGGGTGGAATTCGCAGTCCCCAAGCTGGAAAATCACCATCATCCTCTTGTAGTCAGAGTTCAAGTTCAAGCCAGTGCGTTTCCAGCGGGACTCAGCAACACCCTTCTGCAAGTAATATTACTGATAGCGAAGATCCTATGGTTAGAGAGAGCTCCGTTGATGTTGTTCTGAAAAGGGTCAGAAGTGATGCTGAGCTGCATGCTTCAAGTCAAGAACCAAAACTAATGCTGAGATCCCAAAGCTACAAATCTCTCAGAGAACAGCCTATTTCCAGGCCTCTTCCTTCTTTACCAGAAAATTATGGCCAGATTTCCCACGAGGTTGATGGACATAGAATAAAAGTAACATACGGAGAGGAGAAAATCCGGTTTCGCATGCCAGATAATTGGAAATTTCGAGATTTATCACAAGAAATTGCGAGGCGATTTAGTATAGAAGAAATGAGTTTATTTGATCTCAAGTACTTAGATGATGATTCTGAGTGGGTGTTATTAACATGTGACGCTGATTTAGAGGAGTGTATTGATGTATGTGGACCATCTCAAACCCACACAATTAAACTCTTACTCCAAGTTTCTCATCATCTTTCAGAAAGGCGTTTGGGTAGAAGTTGTAATTCCTTATGCTAAGATGCCTCAAGGTTACATCGAACTGCACTCCTGATATTAATTAAATCTTTCAATTAATTCAGGTTTGGATTTTGAATATTTGCTAGTAAGCACTGTGCATAATATTATGGCATTGTAAATGAAGGTTGATGTCCAAACTCAGAAGTTTTTTTTTTTTTTGTCAGTTGGTGGCAATTGGAAAGCTGGCTGAATGAGTTGCTAGGAACAATGGGCAAAAGAGCTAGCGAAAAAATGTTGGAATCAGGTAATGAAGCCAAAAATTGAGATTGTGTCCATGCTTATGCTTATGGGGCGTTTTTTTGAAGTTCATGCGAAGTATGGAACTTGGAAATCCTGAAGATACCTGAGAGTATGCTGGTGAAACTGTTTTTTGTTTTGGTTTATATAATAATATCTGCCCGCCTCTATATTAAATGGCGGCAATTGGAATTAATAAACCACTACTGTCAAGTGTAAATGATTATTCCGTTGATAGATATAAAGAAGCTTATATTTTGTAGGTATTGATATTGAATAGATGATAGGTAGAGAAGTGGCATTTACTTCAGTGATTCTCCTTATTTGAGACACTTTGCGTACTATATTACATTGAGATTCGGACGTCAGTTATGATTCAATTTAATAAAAGAACATGCTAATGATATGATATTGATATATCATATAGTATTACGGCTGGCGACATTGATGGCAAGAAACAGCTAATGCATATTATACATGCAGGTTGGAACTGGGAAGTAAGTAATACTAATAGGACAAAGACAAATTTCTGCCAAGGAAGATAGATATTTTCATTTTCCTGCTCTCTCTAGGGTGAAGATTGTACAGCTTTACATGCTATTCAAAGTATTTTGCAATGTAATTTGAGTATCAAAACTGCAGAATTTTAATCCTACAATTAAACTATATATATATATATATATATATATATATATATCTTTTGATGCCCTTATCTTATGGCTGCGAAGAAACCGAAGGTCTCTGTTCTTGTCTCTCCACAGTCACACATCTTGAAGGTGGACCAAACACGCTTAATACAACCTGCATATGAAACATTTACACAACTTCAGTTTACGTCCAAACATAATATTTGTGGTTGTTTAATTACATTTTGAAAAACAATTACAAAAAAAAAAACATGTTTGATTAAATGTTTTTGTAAAATTCGTTTTTAAAAAACAAAAAATATTGTTTTCAAAGTTTTAACTAAAATGTGGAAATTAACTTTTTGTTGTTTTTCGTCATTTTCAAAATTATATTTTTTAAATTATTTATATTTTTTTTCTCAAAATAATCAAAAATAACACCAAACATGTTTTCACTATTTTTTTTATTTTAAAAATTATTTTTAATAAACAGTACCCAATACGGTTTTGTTCTTGAAAACACTATTTTTAAATATATTTTTTTTGTATTTTTTTTAAAATTCATTTTAAAAGCGTTACCAATGGCACCCTTAATTTATGTAATAATGTATCATGGATAACTCAATTGACTTACAGGAAGAAATACGAGGCCGTGTAAGAAACCAAGAAGGACGAGAGCTAGGTACATCTGGAAGTAATAAACCTGCGAAATGTAAAACGGCAAAAATACTGAGTGGGCTGGAGAAATATTGGCTCTTGTAATTGAGAATTTCATGTAGGAGGAAGAGATACCACAAAAACTTCCGTCCTTGAGAAGCAAAGTACGATAACCCCAACTAACTTTGTCAGTGTGATTCCGCTGTAAATGAGAAAATGTTAAGACTTGTTACTGCAATAAAATTATACGGACATCTAAATGCTTGGGATCCTCTGTTATAATCGGATGGTCAGAATATCAAATTTCAGAATTCACAAGTTTGTAGCTAGGTCACTGTCTAGATATTAGCTTTCTAACCTGAAGACAGAAGCCCCCATTGTTCCAAGAGCCTCTTTCATGCGCTGGTTTTTATCTCCGCAGCTTACCTGCAGAAGAAATGCTTGAGAATATGCCAGCAGAAAAAATGTGAACAGAATGATATAATGAAAACAATAGCATGAGAAAGTATCAAACTGAAGAAAGACAAAATGGAAGATGGAGCGATACTTACAGAGAAAGCATGTGTTATATGCACACAGAACTCAACAGCAATGCCTACTGCCATAACAAGATTAACAACAGAGACTGCATTCAGTTGGATCTTCAGAACTGCCATCACACCCTGCAGAATTCCAAGTTGTAAGCAGATGTCAAAAAGGAAATAGACAGTAAGAATAACATCGCCACTTGAAACAAAAGAAGTTTCATGAAAGTACCATGAGATCCACCACAATCATCGTCAACACCAGCAAAATGATTGCCGAACTCCAAAAACTACATTTAAAAATCAAAGAAGGAACAAAGTCAATAGTAATTCATTATCGAAAAAAGACAACATATGTACAAGCCTACCAGTTAAATTAAGGGCTAAAATTAGAAGACTGACCTGCAAGTAATAACTAAACAAACAATGAACACCGCACCTGGTAAAATAATTAAAAACACCAAATTAATGTTTTTAACCAGTGGAAAAAACTCCAAGTTAACATATGAGTTGATACACACACACACACACACACATATATATATATGAAGTTACGAATAAAAAAAAATCAACAAAAATAAAAAATAACAGAATACTGAGTAAGACATCCCAGAATTCTAGGTGTATGGTCTTGCTCATTTCTGTACACCAGGTGGGGGGGGTGGGGGGGTGTGTGTGGGGGGTTGTGTGGGGGAGTGGTGGAGGGTTGCGTTGAGTGGTTTTTTGGTGTTCAAAATAGATTTTTGAGTGTTGTTGCTGCTTTGTATAGCTTTTGCTCTTTTGCATACACCTGGTCCACTACACAATTGTAATACTTCCATATATTATAGTAGATTTATTCATAGTTTAAAATATATAATGACAATAATAATGATAATAATAATAATAACTGATTAAGACATTCCAAATTAGTTTCTGAGTGCAGGAGTCTTCTAGGTACTAACCAATGGCTATAGCAAGGTTGATCAGTGCAGTCCTCCAAATATCAAGGTATTGCTCAAAAAACATATAAAATACAGAATATGGAAAGATCTCCATCTGCACCAGAGAAGAAAAATTAGATTTATAGACATAGTAGTACTAATATGCCACCTATTCTCAAACCATATATTATTGTACAACAACAAAGGGCTTCCCTGAACATCTAAAAATAGTCTTGTGTAATACTGTTGTTAGCATGACAAGAACTTTGAGCTAGAAGAAGCAACACGCATCAGCTGCCCAACAAGGGAGCAAGAAAAAACAGCTGTGTGCATGCATACTAGCCAGAAAAATTCTGTTTCTAATTACTTTCAAATGTAAGTAGCCAAGTAAAAGTTATTGGGTCAGTCAGCAAAATTGATATATATTAGTTATTACCTTCAACGAATCAGAAACTCTAGAACTGAATTCTCGTGCAGCCCTCAAGGAATTAACATAATCAATCTGAAACGAATTTGTAGTTAACTAAAAGAGGCAGGTCTCCCTACAATGCAAAATAACAAAAATAAAAAAAAAAAGGCTCAATTTTATTAAGTAGAAGAAATGTGTCCCACCTGCTTGTTCACGGGTGTATGATATGTACGAAAAGAAGAAGCTTGGATAATGCCTCTTTCATAACCTGATGAAGCAGAATTTATGTAATAATTAACTAAAGGTATACAAAAGGTATACACAAACAAACACAAATATGCATATATTAGACTGAAAAAGTGTCTGGTTTGTCCTTCGAAATTGGAAGTAATCAAGAAAGAACAAATACAGTCCTACAAACCTTTCAATTCCACACTGTTGGTGTATGCACCATGTCCACCCTTAGCACAAGCGGCTGAAGGCAGAGCATTCAGGAACCACGGAAGTTTTTCCTTAAATTGTATGGTAGATGGACGATCATTACGCAAATCTGAGCGGTGGAAGCACTGAAGAAGTTCAAATTTTGTCAGTAATTAAAATATTAAATTTAAAAATGAGAA